>CAUYTI010156794.1:0-25317 GCA_963575145.1 Galago senegalensis
GCCTGTGGTCCCAGCTACTTGGGAGGCTGAGGCAGGAGACTTGCTTGAGCCCAGGAGTTGGAGGTTGCTGTGAGCTGTGAACCACGGCACTCTACCCAGGGGGACAGCTTGAGGCTTTGTCTCAA
The DNA here is from genome assembly GCA_963575145.1 of Galago senegalensis. NCBI lineage: Eukaryota > Metazoa > Chordata > Mammalia > Primates > Galagidae > Galago > Galago senegalensis. The sequence continues at coordinate 126 of CAUYTI010156794.1, forward strand.
AAAAAAAAAAAGAAAAATGAGTTCATTCTACAAACTTGTGAGAGTGGGAGGTAAGACAATAACAGACTTCTAGACCGGGTGAGGCCTTAGAATCAGCTAGCTCCACGCCCCCAGTTACGGAGGACACATTAGCCCAGAATGGCTGCGGCTTCTACCCTGGTACTCCTGGGCAGAATGATGTCCACAGCTCACGTCCTTACTCCCAGAACGCTGCTTCCGTGTGAACTAGAAGCTCCTGCTGGCACCAAGTGCAATTAACAAGCATTCCCAGCACCTGCCAACGTTTGCAGCCCAAACTCTGTCTGGGAACAGACATCCTCTCAAAATTCACCAGTGGGCTCACACCTTGGTGTGGCCGCCAGAGGAATACAGACATGGGGATGTGATCATCTTCCTTGCAGCTGGAAGAGAAAACTCCCTTCACCTCTAAGCGGGAGAGGGTCCAGACACCAAGCTGGGGAGGAGACGCCAAGACCCAGGACTTGCGAGCGCGACCTGCTGCCACACTTGGCCGCTGCTCTCGTCCAGGGTGAATTTTTTTCTAAGCCATTGTTTTCCTCTGTTGTTAGCAAGTCACGTCTCGACTGCCGCGAAGGTGTGTGCCACATCCTCTGACGGCAAAGCGCGAAAGCCAGCGGGCGACTCCCCCGCGACACCCACGGGCTCTCGCAGGGCCCCCGGGCCCTCCCAGGCGCAGAGCCCGCCCCGCCCAACCAGCCCCGAGGCTCCGGTGGGACCCCCAGCCCTGCCGCGTGAGGCGGGCTTTCTCTTTCCACGAAGCAGCCTTTGCCCCCGCCCGGTCAGGAGACCTAAACAGCTCTGCCCCGAGGACGACTGCTTCCGTATTCACCTGCCACCCTCGTCCCCGACGCAGCTCGAACCCTGCAGGTGGAGGTGCCGCGCGCCCCACGCGTCACCTCTCCCCGCCCCGCCCGGCCCGGCCCGGGGCCCACCTGCGGCGGAGGTACGAGGCCGTTCCCGCTCCTGCACCTGCCGGTGGCTCCTCGGCGCCGCCATGCCGGCCACGCGCTGGACCGGCGCGTAGGCTCTGCTGCTGGCGGGTCTGTCAGACGCGGCGGCCGCCGGCCGGCGCCCGGGATAGCGTCCCAGCCGCGCTAGGGCGCGAAGGCGTGGGGCGGGGACAGCCATCCTCGCTCCCGCCCCGGGAGCCGACTGACGCGCTGGGCCGCCAATCAGCGACCGAAGTGGGACGGGGCGGGGTTTGGGGGCGGGGCCTCAGTGCACTTTCTGAGCAGCAGCTGGGCTGGGTATGGGCTGAGCTGCGGGAGGGAGGGAACTGCTTCTCGAGAAACATCCTGGGAGTGCCCGCGACCTCCGTGGTATTTTACACCGAAGTCTACTAAGTGGAAAGGAAAGAAGGCTAGAGGGCTGGCTGGTGGGGGAAGAGGAAAAACCGGTGGGGTTTTCCTCCCCACTGCAAGACTTCGGGACGCTCCACTCGGTCGCCCGGACCTTTAAATCTGGTCGGTAACGACCTGGGAGGGCCACAGTCCAGATGGAGCTGCCAGGCTTGTTCTACTACTCTGGGGAAATTTTCTGATCTTTCTCCCGGGGTCAGCAGAACAGGATTATGTTTACTTCGAACTCAACAATTTACTTTAGGATCAGGAATATAAGCATTATTGACAATATTAGTCATCTTACAAAAATAGTTTATCAAAAGAAAAATAGTAAAAATAAACAGCTCAACTATTAAAAGGCGCGCACAAGATTCCCCCCATTTCCTAGTCTGATTGGCTTTTTTTTTCTTTTTGAGAAAAAAAAGAAAGAAAATGAAAATCCTGGTGAACACTTCCTCCTTCGCTGATGATGCACAATTCCCAAGAAGCACACCTTCATGTGAAATGTTTGGGCACCTTTTGAAAAGGAAGTTCCATAACTGAAGAAAGATGTGGAGAATGGCATGGAATGTTCCAAGGCTTCAATAGCCTTAAGGAAATGTGTACAAGTAGTTGAATCACTTTCCTCCCTTTTCTGAGTCTTGGAGCAACACGTCTTCTGCCAGTCTAATAAAATTCTGTGCAGAGCTATAGCAATGAACATAATGCCAGCCATGTACTGACAGCCGACATGGAGTCTGTGCTTTGTATGTCCTTTACACAACTTAGTTCATTTATTAAATAAACCTCACACTTGCCCATGAGGTAAGTTCTGCTACCTCCAGTCTACACATGAGGAAACTGAGGTTCAGTTAGTGCTCATGCAGAATTTGAACCTACGTCTGACCTCTCAATCACCTGACCATTCTGCAAACTAATGATTCACAGAAAATAATAAAAATGTTCCCAAACTCCCTTGCATGTTTAGACAAAAAAAATCCCTTTTATCCAAATCAGATTTTTAACATCAAGGGATAATTTTCTACAGTCGTAAACCATTGCGTGTATAGAGCCATGTTACTCACACAGAATAAATGATTTAAAATTGCTGCACCTAATTAAATCTAAACAAGTTATGAGCAGTGGCAAGTACAAATCGTCTATTCTTGAAACTGAAAATACCAGGACTAATTTCTTGTGGTATAATAAAACAAAATTTACTTACGTCCTTTAACCACAAACAAATTAGCCAGTTTCCCTTCCCTCCTCCCACAAGATAATATTTATGGACACAGCTGTTTGTACTCAGCCTACAATTCTTTCAATTAATTCACATTTAGGATTTTGTGGTTGGCTATAAAGTCGGCTGTTACTCAAATACCTGAGTGAGAGGCAAGATCTAAACCTTGCCGTCAGACTGCCTGACTTGCCCATATGTTAGCCACATGGTCTCACATGTTAGTTAACCTTGTCATGCCTCAGTTTTCTCATCTCTAAAATGGGACTTATAAGAGTATCTACCTCATGGAGGTTTTTGAGGTTTATGAGGAATAAATGAGTAAATAGGTGCTAAGCCTTAGGACAGTGTTTTTCAGCCTTTTTTAGTTGATGGCATACTTGAACCTATAGTTAAACTTCCACAGGACACTTAAATTGTGTAGATCAAAGAAAAGGATAAGAAAAGAATTTACTTACTGTGCTTTGAACTTCTTTGGAAAATAATTTAATCAATGATCTTTGAAAATTTGTGCAGCACACCTAAGATCCTCTCATGGCACACTGGCTAAAAATTATCATGCCTTAGACTAATGCTTGGCACATACGCATCATATAAATATCTGTCAAATAACATGAATGCAATAGAGATTTCTGACTGGGTTTCTGGTCTACCCATGTGTGATTTATTACATGGTTTGACAATTACAAGGTTATTGGTTTTTTAAAAATACCTAGATTGTAAGCTCTTTAAAGACAAGAACTCTAACCTGGATTCCCTAGGATCTAACTCTGAGCTTGAATATTTATGAATGGATAAATTTAGAGTATGTTGTAAGGTCAGTTAAAGATCACACTTAATAGAGACCTCCGTAACAGTCCCAGCTAAAGTGTTGACATAAATCATTGCACCCACCCAAATACCCACCTTACTGAAAACAAAGGTAGTGCCCAGCATATTTTGCCTGGAGCCACCTGATTGTTAGTCTGGAAAGCTCAGAATGGCTCAGAGTGGCTAGGGGCAACAGCTACTTTAGTTAGTTGTGTAGAGGGTTGTAATATATCCCAAATCAGAAGAAAAAAACATGGTCATTTGTTCCTAGCAAATATTTAATTATGGTTTTTGTTTTCATAAAAGATTTTGACCATTTGAACTCTGAAAATGGAATGTGAACATCCAGAGCCATTGGAGACAGTGAAAGTATATTTTCCTGTGCTAAGTCAAACCTTTCATTTCCCTCAAGGGTCACTCATTCATGCCTGTGTCAGCCTCAGACTACAGCAAGTTGACAGTGGTTCTGAGAACCGTGGACCCCATTACACCTTTGTCTGGACACTAATTGCAATCTTCATTTCTACTGAGAGCCTCCTTAGTAGTCTGACCCTGGTTAAACATCCTCTTCTGATAGGAGTTTGCAGGGCAGAAACTGGGTCAGTTGCTGTAATTTTCATACCAAGAATGATGGTTGGCATAGGAAACATACTTATTTATTATTTATTGAGTGAAACCATGAGTGAATGTGTGAGTGAAGGCAATGATTTGACTTCCTACTAAGAGTCAGTGAAAATTTCCAGCCTGTACTTACTTCCAAGTGTCCCGATCCAAATTCACTGTCTTTTTTGTATGTATGGTAATATTCACATAAACACAAAATTTACCACTTTAACCATTTTTAAGTGTACAGTCCCGTGGCATTAAGTGTCTTCGCATTGTAAGTTATCATCAACACTGGATATGTGTTTCCAGAACTCTTTTTATCTTCCCAAATGGAAACTCTGCACCCATTGAATATTAGCTCCCCATTCTACCCTTCCCCCAGCCCCTGGCAACCACAATTCTACTTTCTGTCTCTGTGAGCTTGACCATTCTAAGTGGCTCATGTAAGTGGAATCACACCATATTTGTCCTTCAGTGACTGGCTCATTTCACTTAGTATAATGCCCTCAGGGTTCATCTGTGTTGTAGCATTGTCATAATTTCCTTCCTTTTGAAGGCTGAATAATATTACGTTGTATGTATATGCCACATTTTGATCATCCTTATCCATTGATGGACACTTAAGTGGCTTCAACCCTGTGCTAGTGTGAATAATGCTGCTCTGCTCTGCATACAGGTGTAGAAGTTTCTGGTGAGGCCTCTGCTTTCAATTCCTTCTTGTAAGTATCCAGAGAGGATTTGTCAGGTCATATGGCAACTCTGTGTTTAACTTTTTGAGGAACCCACTATAGTCTTTTCCCCAGTGGAAAACCTTCTCATCAGCAATACATGAAGCTTCCAAATTCTCCACATACTCTCCAACTCTTGTTTCTGGTTTTGTTTGCTGGTTTCTTTGTTTTGATACTAGCTCTCCTAGAGAGTGAGACATGGTATCTCATTATTGTTTTTTTGATTTGCATTTCCTCACAATAAAAAGTGCTGAGCATCTTTTCATGTGTTCCTTATCCACTTGCAGGTCTTCAAAACATTATGGCATCACTGTAGATATCCATAAACGTTCTAGAAAGCTTTATTTTTCCACTTCCTTTCTGCAATATGTCTAACCATATGTTTCTTCTTACTTCCATAAAGTCAAAATCAGACTGGGTCATCTTTTCTAATAGAGAACAGTGTGCAGAAGTTGAGCGTTTACAACGTGCCAGGCTCTACACGTAGTCATTCATCGGCTGTACAGCCCCATTTTAGATAAGCACTATTATTATTCCCAATATTTATAGAAACGGAGGCTCAAATAATTTAAAGTATCTTGCTCCACAACATCAGCTAGTCAATGACACTCTAAGATTTGAACCCAGCTTCCAGAGCTGTAAAAACTGTCACCTCCCAGGAACTCCATGATTCTCCAGAAGCCACACCTAATCTTTTTCCTGGCTGAGCAGTGGCTAGGAGGAGCATGGGCCAGCCTGCATGTGGCAGTCAGGGCATGGGGAGAAGCCCGAGTCCAAGGTGACAGTGGAAAGGGATCAAAGGCTGCAAGTGATGTGAGGCCAAATACACGCTGGCATTTCACAAGCAAAGCTGAGAAATCCCCAGCACAAGGCAGGAATGGTGAGTCAGGTGTGATGCCTCAACCAGCAGAGAACAGGAGAGGCCCAAGAGGGGCTGACACGGCAGTCATGACAGTCACAGAATCCCAAAGCTGTCCAGCCTGCACCAGCAGAAGTTTCTATACCTCCCTATGCTGGAGCCTTTAAGCTATCTGAGGAGGGGCCTCAGGCTACAGATGAAAATGTGCTTTCAATTGAAAAACAATATTCATTAGTAATAAAATAATTATAAAATGTGCTTTGAACTTTATTAATAATAAAAGAGTTATAAGACATGTTTTGAATATGTGACAAAATCAGTTAACTAACACAGGACAGTGCTGTCCTGTGACTCAATTACATCTTGGTGCCAATAAGCCCCAGAACTTTCTAAGAACAGATGCTGATGGGTGAGTGCCAAGAGGGCTCCGCAGCTGGCTGGAGGGATGAAAGGGATCAGCACAGAGCCATAAAAGGAACTGAAAGACGTGGGGGTGGTGTGTGCGAAGAACTTCGTGATTTTGTGTTGGTCCAGACCCAAAGTTACCATTTCCTTAATTTAAAAAAATTTTTTTAGCCATTAGATGGCTTTACTCTTTCCCAAATTCCTGGTACCTGCTCTGCCTACAGTTTGCATGGAGACATGCTCACTATCCATCTCCGGCCTTTGACATAAATATTTGCACTGCCTGAGCTGTGCACCAACCTGGCTAACTCTCACTGACCTTCCCGACTCCATTCAACCTGCTGTCCTTTGGGAAGCAATTCTGGACCACATGAGATGAGTCTACAAGCTCGTCTCTCCTGCCTCCCAAGTCAGCCCACCATTCCCACCATACCTGCTAAGTAACCTGTGTCTACTACACTGTAAGGTACTTGTCCAAATTCTTGTCTCTCTCCACCCTTGACTTCGAACGCCTGAAGGGCAAGGACAGTGATCCCGGTCTCCCTTGGGGCTCCTGGGACATCATGACACTGTCTGACGGTCATATAATGAGCAACTGCTGACTGCAGGAATTATGCTTCCCTCCCAGAGCTCACCCACATGCTGCCCAAGTCTGCAATACAGTTGCTTTGCTTCCTCTAAAAATGGACACAGTACTCAGACATCCTTTCAACAAATTCAAATTCGCCTTCTAAAGGATGACACTTCCTCTTTCAAGCCTGGTACACTTGTTAAGATTACAGAGACAGCAGGAGCCTTGCCACATGAAATGTTCAGATGAAAAGACAATTTTGCCAAATGATCTGATAATTAAGTAAAAAACATACGGAGAGCTGCGATCTCTAAAATCTTTTAGATACTTTCCTAGATTAACCAACAATGCATATTTTAAAAAATACATTTAGTCAAAGAGGAACAAATAAACAGCAGCCTTTCTGGCTTTATCTTCCCTCACCCCACCTCATTTCTAAAAGTAAATCCAGGAACAGGAAAGAAAACCAGGTTGCTCTTTTTCTCTGACTCATTCATTTTGAGGATCCCTGGGGCTGGCAGCCTTCACTAGCTGACTGCTTTTCTGGCCCAAAGTTTTGCTTCAGGGTTGATATTAAGACAGAGCAGTTGGCTGAGGGTGGTGAATCTCGGAAACTTCTGGTTCTGTCTCTCCACAATCAACCACTTGAATGGCAGTGCGTAATCACTCATCCTGTATGGCCTCAATTTCCTTATCTGTAAGAAGAATAGAATATCCTGGATGATTTCTCAGAACCCATCTAATCCAACAATTACAATGCTGAGATGAAAATTTCCTCTAATTGGTTTGAAACTTGTGGGGCATTTAAATAAATACCAGGAAGCAGTGAAAATAGTCTCAAAAATCAGTGAATGACCCTGTGGGATGGTGTGAATGTTGTCCCCACCACCATCCCTTCCTACCTAAATTCACATGTTGAAACTTAATCTCCAGTGCAGTAGTGTTAAGAGGTGATCAAGCCCTTTAAGCAGGATTCAACCTTATAAGAGAGGTTGATGAGCATGATGCCATCCCTTCCTTCAGACCCTCTGCCATGTGAGGACACCTCAACAAGGCGCCATCACCAGACACCAAGTCTGCTGGCATCTAAATCTCAGACTTCCCAGTAGCCAGAAGAACTGTGAAAGATATTTTCTATTATTTATAAATTATCCCATCTAAAGTTTGTTTTTTTGTTTTTTTTTTTGAGACAGAGCCTCAAGCTGTCACTCTGGGTAGAGTGCTATGGCATCACAGTTCATTGCAGCCTCCAACTCCTGGGCTTAATCGATTCTCCTGCCTCTGCCTCCCAAGTAGCTGGGACTACAAGTGCCCACCACAGCGCCTGGCTATTTTTTGGTTGCAGCCGTCATTGTTGTCTGGCAGGCCTGGGCTGGATGCGAACCCACCAGCTCAGGTGTATGTGACTGGCGCATTAGCCGCTTAAGCCACAGGCGCCGAACCTAAAGTATTTTATTATAGTAGCCCAAACAGACTAATACACATCGGAAAGAATAGTTTCATTTTTTCCTTCTGAAAAGAAATTCTCTCTCTTTTCTCCTACTAGGATTGCAGCTATGTGGATTAGAGGTGCAGCGGGGGCTTCTGCAGCCTTTGGTCACTATGAGGAAAGGGTCTGTCTGATGGTGAAATGTGTATGGAGGAAGTGGAGAAAAGGCCCTGGTACATTGAGCTCCTCAATCCAGGCATACCTTAAGCAGTACGTCCACATCTTGCAATCTGATGTATGAGCCCCCAAATTCCTCCCTACTCTGGTTTCTTTTAGCTTATGCCTTATTTAAGGTAAGTTTCCTATCAGTGGGAGCTGAAACAATACTAATATATATACAGAAAATTTTCATACAAAAAATGTTTATATACAAAATAACCCCCCAAATATTAATAATTAATATCTATGGGTGATGGGATCAAAGGCTATTTTTATTCTCTATTACATACTTTTCATTATTTTCTAAACTTTCCAAAATTATTTATTACTGGCCTAATTTTTAAATGTTATTTTAATGTACTATCCCTAAGAACTGTGGGGACATTGCTGTTATAGAGATTCTACCTCCTTTGGTTTGATCCTTTTACCTGAGTAATAGTTGAGATTTAATGCACTATAGCTGTGTCTTGTGACATAGACAGGACTCAGGACCTAAATCCTATAATTTGGAAAACTTTCTGTAAAAGGCCAAACCATAAATATTTGAGGCTTTTAAGGCCACGTGCTAACTATGACAACCACAAAAGTCTGCTGTGGAAGGACCAAAATAACTAGAGATAGTTTATAAATGAATGAGCATGGCTATATTCCAATAAAACTTTATTTATGAGCATTGAAATTTAAATTTTATGTAATGCTCATATGTCACCAAATATTCTTCTTGTGATTACTTTTCAACCATTTACAAAAGTAGAAACAATTCTTTGTTCACAAGCCATACAAGAACAGGTGCCAGGCCACATTTGGTCTACTGGCCATAGTTTGCTGAGCTCTAGTCAATAATACTAGGATTTCTGTCATTGTCTAGCCCTTGCTGCAATCTAAATTTCCACGATTTTCTGGGTTGGCTTTCCAATGGGAATGTTAATCTCACAGTGATCAGGCATGGATGTTCAGCAAGCCTTATGGGCCAGGGCATTGTTCAGGATGTCTGTATCTCGCCTGGATTTGTGTTCTTTCCTTTTTCTGAGCTGGTTATAGACTCTTCATCTTTTTCCAAGCTTTATGTTGGAGTTAACATCCCTACACTTCTGAGGCTTAAGAGTGCAGTCATGTTCAGTTCATGTCATTGTCAAAGTCCTATTTTGAATCTGAGCTGGAATATTTATAACTTGAAGAACATTTAAAAAGTTTTTATTAGGCCAGGTGTGGTGGCTCACACCTGTATCCTAGCATTCTGGGAGGCCAAGGTGGGTGGATTGTCTGAGCTCACAGGTTCAAGACCAGCCTGAGCCAGAGGTGAGACCTCATCTCTAAAATGAGCCCGGCCTTGTGATGGGTACTTTTAGTCCTAGCTACTTGGGAGGCTGAGGCCAGAAAATTGCTTGAGTCCAAGAGTTTGAGGTTGCTGTGAGCTGTGATGCCACAGCACTCTACCAAGGGTGACAAAATGACACTGTCTCAAAAAAAAAACCGTTCGTTAATGAATGACAAATTGGCTTTTTATGCCACAGTGATTCCTGAGAGATATTTGTTGCTGTGCTAAAAATTTTAAGTAACTGACTAGTCAATGGCTACTTACATTTTTAGAAAAAAAATTAATTTGGGAATACTTTGGAGGAAAATAAAAGCGAAAGAATTGATTGCTATCTTGATGTGTCAGGTAAAAACATTTTTAGCTATGACTAACAACAAACCTAAATTATGGTGGAGAAAATAAATAAGGGTCTCAGAACACAGGAAGTCCAGAGGCAGACACTGCTGGGGTTGGTGCTGCTTCTTCTCAACTCTGTGACACTCTCGGCTCTTCCAACTTGATGGCAGTTGGAGCTGTGAGCATCGTGTTCAAAGGCAGAGAAGTAAGAAGGCAGAGGCAGCACCAGCTGCATGCTGCGTCCTTTCCATGAGATAAAGCAAATTTCCCCCCCCCAGAAACCTTTAACAGACAACTGCTTAAGTACCATTGTGTAGAATGATGTCAAGTGACTATCCTAGCTGCAGGGGAAGCTGGGATAGCAAGATTTTGATTTTTAGTTCAGGGTAGGTGTGGGAAGTTAGCAACAGAGAATAGAGTTAGGAAGAGCTGTTGGGCTGATATAACATTTATGTGATACTGAATAAAATGTGTGATGTCAGGGAAAGCTGTTTTACCCTGTGCCAGTGCAGTGGGGCACTTGTGGAAGCACAGACTTCCGTCTTGATCACTGAGGTACCTTTAGCTCTTGGGGCCTTGCAATCACTCAAAATATATTTGCATAATGAATGAATGAATGAAAGAGTCAATGACAAGAGCTCTTGGAAGCTGCCTTTTGGGACATTACCAGGTCCTGGTATGATCTACCCTTTCTCAGGCAACACATCAACCAAGAATCCTTTGGTTCACTCACCTGACTCCCATCTTCAGCCACTGTACCATGTGACAGACTGTTCTTACACACAGTCCTGCCAGTGGTCTCTGCCTGTGATTTAAACCCGTGAAATGAACCCTGCTCACTGATGTCTTTCTGGATGAGTGAAAGGAGCTGCATTGCTTCCATCACCTCGCCCAGTTTGAAATGAAGCTTATTTAGTGCCTACCCAGAGCCAGAAATCATGAGCTACATTAAGATAAAGAAAATAAAGATGGGAGGGTGCAACACAAATATTCATTCAGCCCTTCCCGTGTTCCAGACGCCAGGCTGGAAATTACATATGATTAGTCACACTCTACCGATGAGGAAGAGAAGCTCATACAATTAACTGAGAGCCTTTAAAAATGTCATAGGTTAAATAAAACAAGATTTGAAAAAAGACAATACGTTTAATTACCAAAACTTAAAAACTGGTAAGTAGCGGTTAACTGTCAAGTTGCCTGACTACATCAAATGCCTTCTCTACACTAAAATGATGAGACCAACTAAAAAAAAAAAAGGATGCAGAAAATCAAAGAAAGAAACACCAGCAATAAAAGACATTGGAAAACATTTTTGGATGAGGGAAGGTAGAAGCAGAAGGAGTGAGTTAGCAGAGAGAGAAAGCTTCCCTTCTAAAATGCCAAGTATGGAGAAAACCAACAAGAAGCGTAGCTTGATAATCATGATGAAGTTCACTGAGCAGTTATTATATTCCTGGCAATTCTCATGCTTCACAGGCGTCAGCTTGTTTAGTCCTCACCATGTCAGTAAGATTATTATTCCCATTTTACAGATGAGGAAACTGAAGCTTCCATCTGTATGAGGATCAATGAGAAAACTAAAAAGAGTTCTTGAAAACTAATGTGTTGGCGGCCACTAAGAAGAGCTGAGGGCGGCAGCTGAAAGCTGAGGAGTTAAAGCTGCGATGTTTTGTATCAAGGGGCTCACGCTGAAGCTGGACCCAGAGGAGATGAAACGGAAGATGCGTGAGGATGTGATTTCCTCCATACGGAACTTCCTCATCTATGTGGCCTTGCTGCGAGTTACTCCTTTTATCTTAAAGAAATTGGACAGCATACGAAGATTGGGTATCACATGTGAATGTGTGATATGAAGAGCCTGGTTACAGTTTCTACTCCTGTCTGCAAATGAATAGGCCCAGAAAGGTGTGAGAGACTTTGATTGAGTGGACGTAAATATTCTGCTTGTTAAGAACAAGTTTGGCTCTGGTAATTGACCTTCATAGCTAAAATATAAAACTATTTGGGAATTATGGAAAAAAAAGAAAATTAATGTGTTAATGCAAATAAAGTGTTCAACAATGGCTTGCTCATCCATAGTGAAAGTTTTGTTCCTTTCTGGTTCCACTGTTATCTTCCATTACTGTTTTGTGATCTACATGTAAGTCCCGGTCAGAGCACCCTTGATGTTATAATTTCTTATTGAATAGAGAGTAAGATCTTGGAATCTTGGATTATATTACTCAAACTTAGATTCCTCTTTTGAAAAGAATGAACCCTGAGGCAAAGAGGCCAATCCACTGCCTAAAGGTCATCCAGCTGCTTAGTATTTGTAACCAAGAGCAGAACCCTGGTGCCCTGGATCCCAAGTTACTGTCTCTCCATCTGCCTTTTCTTGATTCAGCCCTGCAGTGGCCACATGGGGTGAATCTGCTCAGTCCCCTTCTTTCAAGGGGTGTCCACTCCATCCAGATCCCATGTCTCCTTAAAGGGGATGCCTCTCACAGGGCCTTCAAAGCATCCCCATCTCTTCCGAACAAGAAAGCGCCAATGACACACACAGAAAGCCAGCTAGAGCCCTCCCTGGGCCTGGAATATGGATGTTATAAGAGAGAAGTTACTTTTCACTAGAGATTCTTTGGCCAGAATAGCCACAGGCATCTTACTGTATGAAGCCTGACCCCAGACAAACCCAGGCTCTGAGGGACAGAGATGGACAGAGAGACAGAGAACCATGATAACACCCCAAGGATGACAGCTGTACTGCAGGCCTAGAGAGCAATCATCCCAGGTTGGGAAGACAGAGAGTTGTAGGAGGGCTCCAGGGAGAAAAATGGGATTAATTATTCATGAATGCATTTGAGCATTTGGAAACTAATATCTTGGGCATCTGGTGGAGCTGATGGTGCAACTTGGGAAAAAAATTAAATATAGGTACATAGAAAATCCATCAAGGGAACAAAATGAGGCAGTGAACTCCAGGAAGAGCAAACAGTTTTACAAGAAAGGAAATATATTACATTATACTTCTTGACCCAGCAATGAGCAATATTGACATAGTCATAATAAGGTTGAAAAAATTGTGACATACCCTTTTGCTAGAATGGAAGGAGATAAAAATGTGGGCGGGTAAGACTAACAGAGACAAATTTTCATCTATTGTAATAGGAAGTCAAAAGATAATGTCTAAAATGATAAAGAGTAGAAAGGGCATATTATTTAGAAACATAAAAAGAAATACCATAAGAACTAGGCAAAATAAATGAAATCTCAGAGCAAGAGGCTCAAGGGTTTTGTTGTTTCTACAAGCTTTTTAAAAGCTACATGGTTTTTAAAAACATGTACTATTGTTTTATATGTATATATAGTAAGTTTACATACACAGAGTGTATATATAAATTTCAAGCAAATGTGTATTTTGGAAAAATTTAACAGTAGTCCCCAAGAAACCATGAAAGTGCATCGTGTCCATGACCTTAAGAAGAAATCTGGCTCAAGCAGCTAAGGCACCAGCCACATACACCTGAGCTGGTGGGTTTGAATCCAGCCCGGGCCCACCAAACAACAATGACGGCTGCAACCAAAAAATAGCCGGGCGTTGTGGTGGGCGCCTGTGGTCCCAGTTACTTGGGAGGCAGAGTCAGGAGAATCACTTGAGCCCAGGAGTTGGAGGTTGCTGTGAGCAGTGATGCCACAGCACTCTACCCAGGAGGGCAGCTTGCAGCTCTGTCTCGAAAAAATGCAAGGAGAGGTTTTAATCGTGGTGCTGGCCCTGGAACTTCCAGCTCCTTCCAGCTCCTTCCAGCTCCAGGAGACACAGCCTGGGAGCTGGCAGGAGCCAGGTTCCAGCCCCACACCCTCGGCCACATGATGTTCAGGGGCAGAGCTGAGATCTCAGTACATGACATTTCAGACATCTTAAAAATAACAGCTACGAATGTGAGCACATGAATCTGCACCAGAGAAGAACAGCTTCCATTTTTAAGGAACTCAATATTCTCAAGTCTTTTTTTTTTCCTCTCAAACCTTTCTCTGTGATCCTAGCCTGCTAAAACCCTGCTAGTAATGAAAAGGACATGTGTGATGCTAGTGGTTCAGGTCTGAAGGCCAAGAATATATGTATGAGGTTTGTCCAGAGAGTATCCAGCCATCGTTAGTGTAGCGATGTCCCTATTTCTCTTATCACAAACCTAGTATTTCTCAAGTGCATGAACCAGCAGAGAGGTTTACTGCTCACCTTTCTGCCCAGGAGAACTCCAGAATCATGATGGCATTGGAACTTAGGAGCTCCCTGGTGTTAAGCTCCATTTCTAGCTACACCGAAAGGTGCTTTTTCATCTAGGGGACCATATGGGGTGTTGCTTATATAGTAACATGTAAGTCAGGACCCTAGGGTTACAAGGGACAGAATCCCAGCTAGAATTAGTATAGGTTACAAAGAGAATTCATTGACACAATCAGCTCTGGCTCCAAACATAGCTGTTTCCCAACAGTTCAGAAAATATCACATCATTACTCTGTCTCTGTCTCTCAGCATGGCCAGTTCATATGATCCTTAACACACACAATCTCAGAACAAGAGAATTCTCTCTCTCTCAGCAGCCAGGATAATCCCCAAGAAAGGATTCTGGTCCCACATTAAAGACCCCACCCCAATACAGATTTTAGCCACTCACTGTAGGCATCATTGCAAGAAGCCAGCCTGGACCATGAGCTCAGAGCAGAGGGCCAGAACCTGCATTTAACAGCCCCACCAGGGAGGGGATCAACAGTTCTCAGGTGGACAGGCCAGTCTGTTACCAGCAGAAAAGGGGAGGACTCATGGACAGGCAAAAATTACAAAAATCTAAAAATACAACTCAAGCATAACTATGACTTCAGCATAATCACATACATAATAGAGTGTTATTCTTATGTCAAGTATTAATTACTGCTTACCAAGAAATCCACTGCCAAGAACAGGGCTCTATCCTGGGCCTGTTCAGATCGTCTCCTTTCATCATTCTAACCCTGCAGCATTTGCTAACTCCCTATCCATTCCATAAACCCATGTTCCTAACCTTCTGCAGGGCCCTCCCCCACTAACTCTCTGCAGTGACTCCTCCAACTCATTTTAGGGAGGTGGCGGCGTCAGCTGTAATTCTGTAGCTCTTCTTCCACACATCCTAGGAGCTTTCTCAAAGAACCATGCAGGTCTGGAACACTGGAAAGTTGGCTTTCTCTCAAAGATTTTAATGAATTACTTTTTCTTTTCTTTTTTTCAGTATTGAGGTCACTGGTTTTCTTAGTGGGCAAGGAAATTCTGTGATTTCCTATTTATTTTCTTGGACTCAGCAGATTTCCAATGGTGGTTGTGATGGTGCCATTCTGTGATGCCACCTGGCCACCCGCCCATCAACAAGTGTGGTCTAATCCCTCTAATCCTCTAACACTGTGTACACTTTCCAGATATGAGAAACATACACAGGATTAAGGAGGTGATGCCATGTGACTTCTGTGGCTGTCATGAAAGGTGATGTACCACCCTGTCCGCTGGAGTACTCGCACTTGGATTTCTGAGCCACTCTGTAAAAATTCTCACCAGCTTACAGCTACTGTGCTGGGAGGAGGCCATGTTACTTGGAAGGCCCCATGTAAGTGCTCTGATTGACAAGGTCCCCCAGCCCATGCCGTGCACCAGACATGAAAGTGCATGCACCTGGCTGTGTTTTAAATATTTGTAACTGCCCCAAATTCCTATGTTGAGGTAGGTCCTTGGAGAAGTGAGTAGGTTACAGAGGGTGGTGCCTTGTGAATGGGTCATTACCTTATAGAAGATGCCAGAGCAAGCTTTTTTGCCCCGTCTGCTATATGAGGATGGAGGTGCATCCTCGAAGCAGAGAGCAAGACCCTGAATCTGCTGGTGCCTTGATCTTGGACTTTCCAACCTTCAGTGCTCTGAGCAATAGACTTTGGTTGTTTATAAATTACCTAATCTGAGGCCTTTTGCTAAAAGCAGCCTGAAGGAACAAAGACATACCTTAGCACCTGCTATGAAGTCACCCCCAGCCTTTGAGTCTTCTCACCTGAGGCTTCATATAGTACAGAACAAAGAAAGATCCTGCTGTGCCTTCTCCAAATTCCTGGCTCACAAAATCCATAAGTGTAATAAAATGGTGGTGCTTTGAAATCACTGAGTTTGGGTTGGCATCTTGGGCAGCAATAGTAAGTGTAAATACCGCCTGAACAATCCCTTCAAGAGGCAGACCAAGAACTCACAGAACCATGAAATTGTGCATCCAGAAGGAACCCTTGTGGAGAAGTGCCAGACACATACACTGTGAACGGACTGAATGCTAGAGCACAGGGTTCTAGAATTAATCTCATTCTACAGACGATTCACAGAAAGTGCATTAGCTGAAGCTGAGTCAAACAAGAACCATCCCTTCTTTAGGGAGCCGTATATGGCCTAGTAATCTAAGATGTCAATCCAGGTTGGGTGGAAAAATGTTAATTAGAGGCAGATGCATTGCCATTAATGCCATCAGTAAGAAGGGACAATTAGAAAGTTCATGAAGGATCCATATATTCATGCTTTAATTCCTCATGTTAAGAGCCATGCTGGGGGTGGTGCCCATAGCTCCGTGGGTAGAGTGCCAGCCACATACACTGAGGCTGGCAGGTTTGAACCTGGCCTAGCTAATACAACAATGGCAACAAAAAAAAAAAATAGCCAGGTGTTGTGTTGGGTGCCTGTAGTCCCAGCTATTAGGGAGGCTGAGGCAGGAGAATCGCTTAAGCCCAAAAGTTTGAGGTTGTGTGAGCTGTGACACCACGGCACTTTACTGAGGGTGACATAGTGAGACTCTGTCTCAAAAAAAAAAACAAAAAAAAAAAACAGAGCCATGCTGGGGGATGCACTAGGCATGGAGCTACCTGTGCCAAAGTGATCAGTCTGATCTTCATACAGGGCCATTTGGATTTCTGAGGCCCAAGAGAAGAAATTTAATTTATACCCTGCAGGTTGACTGTCTCAGAAATGCCTATCTGTTCATAACCTGGTTCTGAGCAGGAAGGCTTTGGTTAGTCCACACCAGATGAGCTTCTTATTAGACCCTGCACTAACTTGTTCTGGGTGAGCCATTCAGCCATCCTGAGCCTTCTGAGTAATCCTGGGTGAGCCATTCAGCCATCCCGAGCCTTCTCATCTGGAAAACCAGAATCACCACAGTCCTCTCTTCTGGGGTGTTAACAAGATCGAATAAAGTAGTCCAGGCACAGGCTCAAATGCTTCCAAGTCATAGCCAGCATTCAATAATCTGGGCTTTGCCAACACAAAAGATACAATAATTCTATTGTGGATATAACCATGTTCTCTTATCAATAGCAATAATGCAGTGGTCAGGAGAGGGAGGCTTTGGATCCTGAGTACTTGGTTCAAAGTGTAACTCTATCATTTTGTAGCCAGGTTACCTTCCAAGTCACTGGACCTTTTTATTACCTCTGTTTCTAGCTCTATGAAATGAGGATAAGAGCAGTACCTGGAGAAGGTTGTTGGGAACTCACTTACATGAAGTCTGGAGCCCATGCCTGGCATAATGATCAGTTGACGAATGCTAGTTATTTTTACTATAAACAAGTCCTGTGTTTTACATTTTGGAGTCTTTCTCAACTCTGGATAGCTTGGATATTGCTGCTAAATCTAAAAAAATGGGCACAAATTTAAGAACAAAGATTAGAGTAGTGAGGGTGTGGGGTTGGCTTCAGAAACATAGTATCTCCTCCCAGCCACTGATGCCAGAGTTTGCAAGTCTGTGGTCTCAACACTGGCCTCCTTGGAAGCATAGGAATGGCCTCGAAGCACACACTTCCCCACTCAATATTCTTTTAAAAAAAAAAAAACCTAACACATAATTTTGATATTTAAGTTTTAAGTTGGCATCGCATAATATAAAGCAAAGAAATCAGACTCTTGACTCCTCAGGGAGGTGATATCCCCGTGACCTCACCTTGGGTCTATCTCTCCTCTTACCTCACATCACTGAGCCCCTTGCCCTTTTTCTTTTCAACCTTCCCACTTGCTTCTTGACAGCACACATTTTATAGGTGATTAGGGCACCAGAGACTGCAGTCCCAGCCAGTTAGGGGGAGGGAACAGTTGGCAGCAACTTCCCACTCCAACCAGGGCTCTCCTGCGTGGACGCTGATGAAGCTGTGTAGAAGGTAAGTTTCACGAGGCTTTCACTCTAAGGTTGGCAGCATTAACTTCACCTTCTGGTAAGCCCACATGTCCCTGCCCGTTCTGGACTCCTCACCTGCACCACCTCTGCAGCTCACAGCTACGGTGCTGGCCTCCGGCCATCTGCTGTTTGCCAGGAGGGCAGCTTAGACAAACAAAAGAGATGGCAGGTGGGGCAGGAAAAAGACCTAATCACCCCCGACAAGAAAACACATGGCACAGATGAAGGACTGCAGGCTTGTTTTCTAACGGGATGGGAGCGCCACAGGTCACCGGTGGGGGGCAGGGAGGAGCAGAAGCCACAGGGGTCTCTGTTGCAGGGCTGACAGGAAACCAGAGAGGATCTGAGCTGACCACACTGGGCACAGTTGGCTCTGACTTATTTGCTCTGAAGCAAAGTCTTATAAAATACTTCAGCAACAACAAAAGAGAAGAAAATGTAAATTGTGGAATAAATATTCCTATGTAATGTTACTGAATATCCTTAGAGTTAAGCAAGGAGATTTTTTTCTTTCTCTTTCCTTCTTTCCTTGCTTTCTTAAAGGCAAACAAACAAGCAAAAAGTCACTTCTCTGCCCCAGACCTCCAATGAGGCCTCCTGCTGTCAGCTGCTCCTTTTCTTTGTACCAAAGACAAAGCTGAAAACATCCACTTGGACTGGTAGGGATGTATTTTACAGCCCTCTTTCCTTTCTGATAATCCATCACCCAAACATCTACAAGTAAAAGAGTTAGAATGTGGAACTGCTTAGATCGTACTAAGTTTGAAAACTGCAATTTGAGGATTTTTTTTTTTTTTTGCATGAGTCCACTTATGCAACTTGAAAGGTCAGAGGCAAATGAGCAACGTTTGTAACTTACGGACATTTTCGATGTAATCGGGGAGTTGGAGAATCACGAGTTTCCCCAGTGGTTAGGGTTCCTCGCATGGTTAGGGTTGCCACAGATTGCCTCACGGGACTTCCAGTTCAGCCACGGCAGTTTTTGTTCTCTGCCAGGAAGAAAAAGAAAGAGGAGGAGAGTCCTAGTGCCTCAGTCCTAGGGAGGGATCCTGGCATGAGGGAGTCCCCTTCCCCTCCCAGAGCTTGCGCACAAGTACAGTTTGCTGGAATATATTCAGTGACTCAAACCCAAAGGAAATGTCAAGGGGGAAACTGAGGCTGGTATGGACAAAGGAGGGAGAAGGCCAGCCCCATCTCGGACACGATGAGGGTTTTGTGGGCTTGTTGTGCTCATGGCTAGTGCTGATATTTGTGACATCTGTCTGGTGTCTGTTTCTCCAGCTGTTCCCTTAAATCATCCAAAGTGGAAAGGGACAAAATTGAGGGATGGAGAGGGTCCTAAAAGGACTCTATCACAGTGGTGTCCCTTCCTCATGTCTTTTGGGTGTCTGGGTTCATCCTCAGCATTGCTTTTTGGTATCAAAGGAACCCCAGCTGTGCAGTCAGGAGTTCAAATACATCAGAGCAACAGGCTTTAACCCTGTATATACAGGAATCACACTACTGGGACCGGCACTGCCTTACAAGGCCTTCCTGGCTAAGTGCTTCCCAAATCAGAAGATTTGGAAAACCCAACCCAGATTCCAGGCCTCCAGCCCCAGTGGTACCAGGGCTTCTGTGTGTTTTTTTATTTCTTATAGCATAGCTGTGTACATTAATGCAATCATGGGGTACAGTGTGCTGTCTTCACATACATTTCGAAATACTCTCATCGAACCGGTTAACATAACTTTCATGTCATTTTCTTAGTTATTGAGTTAAAACTTTCATACTCTGCTTTTAGAAAGATTCACTTGTACCCTTGTAAGGTAAACCACAGAGGTGATGGGGGGAGGGAGGGAGATTGGCTTCTGTGGTTTTAAGCTTCCAGGTGATTCTCTGTTCAGAAGGTGTGAGCTATAAGCCTCAGTGTAGTTCATTTTCTTTAGGGTTTTTTTCAGGTACCATCAGATTAGCAGCCAGGATTGACCGGGAATAAAGAGAGTCAGATGACTAGTGTTCTTGAGCTGGCCGACATCTCCGAGATGATCATATAAATACTAACAAAATTGTGCACACAAAGTGGGAGTGTGTCAGGAGTGTGAACAAACAAGAAAACCCAGTCTTTCCGCATCACCCAGGTCATTTCTCTTGTAACTACCACGGGTCTGCCATCCCTCCCAGGGTTATGATTTACTCTTCAACACAACAATGAAATGTGATGAAGAGTCCTCATACATACGCATTTTGTTGTTCTTGGCCAGAAGTTACAACAGATATAACATGCAATAAATAAGAGAGTACGGTATCTTCAAAAGAAGATTGTATTAAGTTGGGATATGGCATTTGGGCGTAACTTTGTTCCCATAAATTAAGGTGTTTATGTGCAGGAGATTTAGAATTAAATTCTCAGGAACTGATATTCTTCCTAAAAAGGTAAGAATGTTTAGACAGGTGCTGGTGGAGTTTGTCATACCAGCCAAAGTGATGAAGACACCATTGTTTTTGAAAAGACAAAACCTTCACAATAAAGAATGAAATCTTGTATTCAACGTTGTGCTAGATGTTACTTTTAAAAAATTAGAGTTTGGAAAATCAATATAATTTTTATTAATTGTTATTATGAGGGGAGGGTGCATAGACTTCATGCTGGCCAAATTTAAGAACACAATGAATTAGTACAAGGGAATTTCTTTTTAACTGAACTTTATGTTTACTGTTTTTTTTTAACGTTCCCACTTAATTTTCACATTATCTAAATACTTTTTCAAGTACATACACTCAAGTATGAATATTCTTAGTGTCCAAAATTGAATATTGAAAATGAATATTCTAATGTGTCCAAAAAAGGCAGGCAGGCCTATCATAAACCCACTTCTAATGAAGAGCACGTGTCTTCCAGGCTTCATTCGGGTTCCTTTCTAGTGGCAGCATCACACAAGCGTGCAACCTTGAGACCAATTTGGGTAACTGAGTTCTTCTCACATCTCTCAGTGGATTCACTCACCAGCTCCACCAGCCCAGCAGAGCTCAAGCTCTCTACAAACCAGTGTTCTCCTTCCTCTCAGGACATGCAGACAGCTGCTTCCGGGTGCAGCCCTCACCAGCAAAAAGGTGGACTTGCTGAGGGCTCAGGTGATTGTTACCATTTTATAGCAATAAAATACAGGCAGTCCCTGGGTTACAGATGACCCGCCTGACTAACGGCATTCCATACTGACCAATGGGCTCCCAAAGCCCCCCAGAAGGACAATTTATAATTGAATAAACTGATAATCAGGGAAGGAGTTTCTTCTGTGCATGTGAACAAACCCACGTGGGTGGCCAGGGCGTGGGTGGGCAGGGCTGGGTGCAGCATTTTTACTCCTCTCTGTTGGTGTGAGCCCAGCACCACTTTCATTTTAACTTTTTTATTCAATTTTATCAGACTGTGTTTAACCCTTATGGGCATTACAATGGAAATGAAAGTGAGATAGTTAAGCTCTTGAGAAAGGCCCCACAGTGCTGGGACAGCATTAGGCTTCAGTCACTAGACCGTAGGGATGAGAATAAAGGATAACGTGAGGGCGATGGAACATGTGGAGGGCAGTGCTCCAAAGAAAGCATCGTGACGACTAAGCCGCAGACTGGGTTAATTATTGAATGGAAAGTTCTCACTGATGTGGTCAGAAGATCAAAATGAACACAACAATCCTATTAGCCTACTGTTAGTGCAACACTAGATGAGTGTTTAATATTATTTTGTTTGCAATTTCTATCTCCTATCTAAACTTTTGGTATGAGTTTGTTTTTCTGTTCTGTTTGCTTAAATTAAAAGAAAGGGCACAATAATTTCTATATTTTATTATTATAGTACAGGGGCATTATTATTACAGTATTATGCCACACTGTTCTTTCCCCATGTGAAACATTATAATGTTGTTATTATCACTATCATTATTACAATAACGCACTGTTCATCAGGGATCTGAGCTACCTACAAATCCAACCTAAAAACATTCTTGGGAACATATCTCATCTGTAACCCAAGACTGCCTACATTTTTATTTGTTATTATTATTTTATTTTTTGAGATGGAGTCTCACTATGTCGCCCTTGGTAGAGTGCCGTGGCATTCGTCACAGCGAATTCAAACTCTTGGGCTTAAGCAATTCTCTTGTTTCAGCCTCCCAAGTAGCTGGGACTATAGGCGCTTGCCACAACACCTGGCTATTTTTTTTGTTGCCGTTGTCATTGTTGTTTAGCTGACCTGGGCTGGGTTTGAACTTGCCAACCTGATGCATGTGGTGCCGTGACCACTGAGGTACAGGTGCTGAGCCAATATATTTTTAAATTAAGGTATGTACACTGGGTTTTTTTAGACATAATACAATATCGCTTCTTGGCCTTTTGGCTAAGATCAAGTGTAGACACAATACTATTTTATGTTTATAGACTATAGTATATATAAACATAATTTTTATAGGCATTGGGAAACCACAGAATTTTTGTGGCTAACTTTATTGTGGATACTCACTTTTTTGCAGTGTCTGGGACTGAATCTGCTATCTCTGAGGTCTGCCTGTATTTTTAAGAAGGCATTCTCCATAGAAAGATGGAGAGTTTAACCTTGGCTGCAGTGGTCATTGTGGAATAAAGCAAGTGGTATCAGAGGTATATCTTGAAGGAGTTAGAATTGAGTTATTTGCATGAGTGCAGTAGGGGAGATCGCCATTCCTCCTGGAAGAAGGGAGAAGATTGCCCTG
The DNA here is from genome assembly GCA_963575145.1 of Galago senegalensis. NCBI lineage: Eukaryota > Metazoa > Chordata > Mammalia > Primates > Galagidae > Galago > Galago senegalensis. The sequence goes on from CAUYTI010156794.1 coordinate 22,906, forward strand.
AAGTCCAACACTGTCACCTGAATACCTCAGGCCTTGGCACCTGTTGTTCACCAGGATGTCCAAACCCTTAGTGGCTTGCTGCCCATAAGAGTCACAGCTCTGCAGAGATGCTGCTCCCTCTGAGAAGTCTAGTCTAGCCCCATCACCCTATTTAAAACAGCCCTCACTGCCATTTCTTATCCCCTGTACCCTGCTTATAACCACCTGACTCATATTTTTAAATTTATCTGCCATTGTATTATTGCTCATAATACAACAATTGTATCAGTTTGCTAGGGCTGCCATAACAACATTCCTCAGGCTGAGAGGCCTAAACAACAGAAGTTTATTTTCTTCAGTTCTGGAGGCTGGAGGTCTGAAGGCTGGAGGCTGGAGGTTTCTCCTGAGGCGTCTCTCCTTGACTTGCAGACAGCTGCCTTCTGGCTGTGTCCTCACAAAGTCTTTCCTCTGTGTGACCACATCCCTGGCATCACTTCCTGTGTCCTAATCCCCTCTTCTTACAAGGACACTAGTCATATTGGATTGGGGCCCAACCTAATTTCTGCACTTTTATTAAATCATTTCCTTAAAGGCTCCATTTCCAAATATAGCCACCTTTGGGGTCCTGCGGTGAAGACTTTAGCACATACATATTGGGGGCACACGTTTAGCCCATAACACTCTTCTTTCATCTTTCCAAATGTATTTCCATCTCCCCTGAAGAGATATGGGCTGCACAGGCTGGTCTCTCTTGAAGCTCAATCTCCAGCACACGCACACACAGTAGGTGCTCAATACAGATTTGGAAAAGGACTAAGCACCAAATTAAAGGGACCCAGGTTCTCCTTATATGAGGTACACTTTCTGGGTTAACTCACTGTCCTTGAAGGTAAACATGAAGTTGATTTGAGATTTGACTTCTCTAAAAGGCCTATTTCTCCCTCCTCAAGGGTTGTCTCTCCCTTCTGTCTTTCAAGCCAGTGATTCAGGGAAGCTCTGGACACTAAGGAGTCTCTGGCTTGTGCTGCTTCCTTTATGTTCTCCCCTGTCTCCTGTGCAGAGTGGTCTATCTAGCCTGATGCCAGCACCTCCTCACTTGTGTCCAGACCTGCCTGCTGTTTGGGGAGGGGTGCTGGCATGGGTGGCTTCAGGTTGGGCCAGACATGCATTCTGCAGCCTCCTGTCTTGCATGTCTGCTGGCCATGAGTCTGCTCAGTCTGTTCAGCCCCTGTGTGCCTTCCCATGGTGAAATGCAGAAGAGCCTGGGTTGACATATGCATCCTCAGGGTCCAGGCACTCCCTGAGACCGTGCCATCTGGGTGCTCCCTCCACCCTCCATAAGCTACAGCTAGGGAAGCCAGAAACAAGCTTTCTGCTCAGGGATTGCCTGCCCTACCTGTCTGACCTGCTCTGGTGTCTCTCCTAAGCCTATATCCCTGGGATTTTGACTCCAAGATGCAATGACATCTCTCTTCCTCCCCCTCCAGTCTGTTTGGACTTCTTTACACCAGCTCCTATTCTTTTCTCCTTCAGCCCCATGGCATACTCTCAGGGGAGGAAAGGCTGCCAAGGAGAAGAGGAGGAAGTAGGGGAAGGGAAGGAAAAAGAGTGGAAGAAAGAGGAGAACTAAAAGAAGAAAGGGAAGAAGGAGGAGGAAGAAGTTGGAGCATGGAGAGGAAAATTCTTCAATAGACATTTCAAAATAGCTGACTGGTTTCATCACAATGATGGAAACTTTCCTAGTTGGGAGGGAGAAGTTGGCAAGCAAGGAGTGAGTGGAGCTCTTCTGTGTGTCCTCTGTGGACCCAGGAAAGGGTTGTGGGCAGCAGCTTAGGACTGGGACCAGGCACCATCAGTCTTTCTGACTACCCCAGTGTTGGGGTCACTATAAACCCTTCACTCCCTACACCTGGAAAGAGCAGCCACCATCTTCTCTGGCCCTCAGTCACCCAAGTCCGAGAATGCAGAGTGGAATTCCAGCATGCACCGCATGTGTTTATCCAAGGTGGGGAGTCACTGAATCCACATCTTTCCCTTTCAGCCAACGATCCTAAATAAGTTCTGAGTGAAGCTTCAGAAACTGCGGCTCTGACCTAATCTGCTGTGGATGCCTCCTTCCATGAGAGATCTCTGGTTTATTCTTGTGACTATAGCAAGATATTTTTCTAGACTTTTTAGGATATTCTCTACCCCCAGTCTTTTTTTTTGATTATTCACATTTTATTGACAATGAGCTTTGGAAACACTAAGAGAAACTAAGTGAGTTGCCCAACATCCCCATGGTTGAGGCTGAATGCAAACATATAAGTGAAAGAAAACTCCCCCTGTGAGCTGGGTCCCAGGTCCCACCTGTGGAAGGTAAACCAGGTGCAGTGAACCAAGCACTCCTTTTGGGATTGGTGTTACAGAAACCCATGCCCTGATGGGATGGGG
>CAUYTI010156800.1:0-12900 GCA_963575145.1 Galago senegalensis
TAAAGCAATAACTGAGAAAATGACATGAAGGCTGTGTTGACCAGTTTGATGGAAGTATTTCAGAATGCATGTGAAAACCCCACACTGTACCCCAGAAGAGTATCAATGTACATAGTTAACATTCAATTAAAAAAAAAATTAAAAAAAAATATTGCTTAACATACATGTGCTTACCCAAAGACTGTCAAACTGTGAAGCAAAAACTGAACTGCAAGGGGAAATAAATAAATCCTCTCTTTTAGTTGAAGTCTTCAACATCCCTCTATCAAAAAACAGACAGATTTCAGATCAAGTAGGCAAAAAATCAGCAAGGACATGGGTGAACTCTCAGCTTGATATAATTGGCATCTATCAACTACTTCATCCGACAATAGCAGAATACACATTCTTCTCAAACTTACATGGGACATTCACCAAGACAGACCCCCTTATGGCCATAAAACATACCTTAAGAAATATAAAAGCATAGAAATCATATACTGTCTGTTCTCAGACCATAAAACTTTAATTAGAAAATCCTGAACTATGTGGATATTGAACAGCACCCTTTTATGTAATACATAGATAAAAGAAGCCACAAAAGACATTTAAAAATATTTTGAACTAAATAAGAATGAAACATAATATTTCAAAATTTGTGGAATTCAGCAAAAGCAATGTTTAGAGCACATTTTATAGCATTGGGTATATATTTTAGACTGTATATATATATATATATATATACACACACATATGAAAAAAGAAAGATCTAAAAATCAATAATCTAAGTTTCTGTCTTAAGAATCTAGAAAAGGAAGAGCAAATTAAATTCAAACTAATTGGAAGTAAACATTAAGAATTAGAACAGAAATCAATGAAATTGAAAACAAAAAACTAATAGAGAAAATCAATTAAATCAAAATCTAGTCCTTTGAAAAGATTAATAAAATTGATTGGGCTCTAACCAGGCTAAGAAAAAAAAAAGTGAGTAACAAAAATAACAAATATTGGAAATGAAAGAGGGACTATCACTAAAGATCCCATGAACATTAAAAGGGTAATAAAGGAATACTATCGACAACTCTTTGCCCACAAATTTGACAGCCTACATTAAATAGATCAATTTCTTAACAGATACCATCTGCCAAAACTCTCATAAGAAATAGACAATCTCTATAAATCTATATCTATTAAAATTGAATCTATAATTAATAACCTTCTAAAACAGAAAGCACCAGACCCAGATGGGTTACTAAGAACATTCTACCAAACATTTAAGAAAAAAATTACACCAATTCTTTTATGGTTTTTGAGACAGGATAACATTCTGTTGTCAAGGTAGAGTATAGTGGCATCATTATCACTCACCGCACCCTCAAACTTGTGGGCTTAAGTCTATGTAGACCCAAGAAGATTATAGGAACGTGACACCATGCCCTGCTGATTTTTGTATTTTTTATTTTTATTTTTATAAAAATAGGGGTCTTACTATTCTGCTCAGGCTGGTCTCAAATTCCTGGCCTCAGGTAATCTGCCTGCCTTGGTATCCCAAATTACTAGGGTTATAGGTGTGAGTTACTCCAATTGGCTTATACCAATTCTTTAAAATTTCTTCCAGAAAATAGAAACTGATATACTTTCTAACCCATTCCATGAGGCAAGCACTACCTCAACATGGAAATCAGACGAACACATTGCAAGAAAAGAAGACTATAGACTAATATTTCTTATAAATATAGAAAAAAATTCACAATGTATTAGCAAATCAATGTAATAATGTATAAAAAGAATTATATGCCATCTCAAAGTAGGATTCATCTGAATTATGCAAGGCTAGCTCAACATTTGAAAATCAATTAATGTAATTCATCACATCAACGAGCTTAAAAAAAGAAAAAACACATGATTAAATCAATAGTTGCATAAAAAGCTTTTGATAAATTCCAACCCCTATTTATGATAAAAACTGTCATTAAAGTAGGAATAGAGGGATAGAGGGAACATTCCTCAACTTGGTAAAGAATGTCTATGAAAAATATACTGCTAACTTTATATGTAATGGTGAGAAACTAGAAGTTTTCTTGCTTAAGTCAGGACCGAGGCAAAGATGTCTCAGCACTCCTTTTTAGCATTTACAGGAAGTGCTAGCTAATGCAATAAGGCAAAAAAGGAAATGAAAGGCATGCAGATGAGTAAGAAAGAAATAAAACTATCTTTTTTAGTTTTTATCATATATATATGATGTTATATATAGAAAGTCCCAATGAATTGCTAAAAATCTGGAACTAATAAGTAAATATAGCAAAGTTACAGGATATAGAGTTAATATATGAAATTCAATCACTTCCTGTATGCCAGGAATGCATAAGTGAAATTTGAAATTCATAACAATATAATTTACATAAGCATCCCCCAACATAAAATTCTCTGGTAGAAATTTATCAAAGTATGTACAAGATTTATAGGAAAAAAATAACAAAACTGTGTTAAAAAAATTAAAGAAAGAACTAAACAAATGGACAGATATTCTATGTTCATGAATAAGAAGACTCAATATTGTCAAGATGTCAGATCTTCCCAACTTGATTTATAGATTCAGAGCAATCCTGATTAAAATCATAAGAAGTAGTTTGTAAATATTAGCAAAACAATTCTAAAGTTTATGTGGAGAGGCAAAAGACCCCCAACAGTCAATATTAAAGGAGAAGGATAAAGTTGGAGGACTAGCACCAACTTTGAAACTTAATATAAAGCTACAGTCATCAAGACACATGTAACCTTGGCAAAAAGTAGACAAGTAGGTCAGTGGGAAATAATAGAAAGCCCCTGAATAGGCCCAAATAAATAGAGTCAACTGATCTTTGACAAAGGAGTAAAGATAATGCAATGGGACAAAGATAGTCTCTTAAACAAATGGTGCTGAAACCACTGGACATTTACGTGCTGAAAAATAAACTCTAGACATAGAATTTATACCCTTCATAAAATTATTATTATTTTTTCCCTTTATAAAATTAATCCAAAAGAAATAATATACCGAAAGCTAAAATATGTAACACAAAACCATAAAACTCTGAAAAGATGACAAAGAAGAAAACTTAGATGATTCTGGGTATGGCAGAAACTTTTTTAGATACAACACCAAAGACACATTCCATGAAAGAACAAGTTGGTACACTGGACTTCATTAAACTTAAGAAATTTTGCGCTGCAAAGGACATTGTCAAGAGAATCACATGGCAAGCCAGACTGGGAGAAAATATTTGTAAAATGCTTACCAATAAAGAACTGTTATCCAAAATATACAAAGAGCTCTTAAAACTCAATAACAAGAAAGCAATGGCCTGATTAAAAATGGGCCAAAGACCTTAATAGACAGCTCTCCAAAGAAGAAATGAAGATGGAAAATAAAAACATGAAAATATGCTTCCATTATCATATTCATCAGGGAAATGCAAATCAAAACAACAATGAGATATCACTACACACCTATCAGAATGACCAAAATTGAAAACACTGACAACAAGAATATGGAGCAAAAGGAAACATTGACTGCTGGTGGGAATGCAAAATAGTATGGCCACTTTGGAAAGCTGTGGCTTCTTAAAAACTAAACATATTTTTACTTTATGATCCAGCAATTGCATTCCTTGGTACACATATTTACCCAAATGAGTTTAAAACTTATGCCCATGCAAATATCTACCCATGGAGGTTTAAACCAGCTTTATTCATAATTGCCAAAACTTGGAAGCAACCAATATGTCCTACAATAAGTGAATATAGATAAATTAATTGTGATACATTTATTATATTCATGGTAAAAGAAATGAGTTATCAAGCTATGAAAATATGTAAAGGAAACTTAAATGCATAATCCTAAGTGAAAGAAACCAATCTGTAAGGTGACATATGATCCCAACTATATGAAAATCTATAAAAAGCAAAACTGTGGCGATAGTAAAAATAAAACTCAATGTGGCTAGGGTTGTGATGAGGAGGGCTTACCAGAGAGTACAGAGGATTTTTAGGGCTGTGAAAATATGCTAAGTGTTGTTACAATAATGGTTACATGTCATTATACATTTGTCCAAACTCATAGAATGTACAGGAGTGAACCCTAACGTAAACTTTAGACTTTGAGTAATAAGGATGTATCACTATAGGTTCATCAGTTGTAAGAAACGTACCATTCTGGTAAGGGGTGTTGATAATGGGGAAGGCTGGGCATGTGTGAGGGAATGGACGCATATGGAATATCTCTGTATATTCCCCTCAGTTTTGCTGTGAACCTAAAACTGCTTTAAAAATAGTATTTTTTTAAAGACAGGACTTACGTAATAAATTAGAAATCTATTTCTGCTTCTGTATACACTTAGAACTATTTTTGAGATTTATTCACATTAGTACATGTTGTTGTAATTCATTCATTTTCCACGACTGCATAATATTTCACTGTATAAATACACTATAATTTATATTTATCCAGTCTCCTGTTGGTGCTAAAATGAGCATTCCTGCATATATGTACATGTATTCCTCAGAGAGTTTCTTTCAGAAATATAGAAAGGGCTTCCTAGTCTGTATGGTATAGACGGCTTCAATTTTGTGAGATATTGTTGACCCTCCAAAGAGGGACCTCAATTTGTGTTATTGTCAGTACCTGATGCCATGAGTTTTTACCAAAACTGGAAAAACCAAGACTTAGGATCTTTGCCAATCTGAATAAGTATAAATTAATATCCTCTCATTTTAATTTGTACTTCAGTTAGTAGTGAGGTTGAGTATTGCTAGTAATACGCTTATTGGCCATTCAGATTTCCCACTTATAAATTGACTATATTTGGCCTTTGTCCATTTTATGACTAGTTTTTTGTTTTTCTTTTCCCTATGTCAGAGGTCAATATATTCTGATATAAATAATTTTCATATCGTTTGTAAATGTCTTCTCTCAGTTTGTGTTGGATCGTTTTACTCATGTGTTATATACAGGGTTTTAATTTCTATTTGTAAAACCCATTAATTTTTTCCTTTATAGTTTGTGCTTTTGCTTATAAAATCTTTAAGAAATATTTCCTAAACCAAGATCTTGAAGATATTTTCATACATTTTCTATTTCTATATTTTTAAATAAGATATAAAATATCATATTTAAATATGGTAAATATCATTTCTCATAAATATTTCAATATCATTTTTATTTCATAAAATATGAAATAAAATTTTTTTCCATTAGAATAGTAAAATGTCTCAAGACTAGGTATTAAATAGTCCATTTTTTCTTACTACTTGTGGTAACACTTCTGTGAACGTCTCCATATATCTCAAAATCTATTGCTGGCATTTCTACTGTGCTCCTTTGGTGTAATTTTCTACTACTGTGGTAATATCTCAGGGGATAATCACTATAGTTATATAATAACCTAACTACATGGAAGAATGATTTTTCCAATGATTTAATTTTGGAGAAATGTCATATTCAAGTGTGCTGATGGCTGTGATTAAATGAAAATACATTTAATATTAAATGAATGACCCATAGAAAAAACCGAGCACCTCCTTATTCCCTCTACTTCCCTCATTTTTATATCATAAAGAAGAAATTAGAATCTTGGCCTTTAGATGTCTCTCTAAATTCAGGCTTTGCAAAGAGTATTTAGCATGCTTGAAGGTCACTGCTGATGAACAATCTAAAATCAGGCTATATTAATATTCACACAACATGTCTATGCTAAGTGACATGATTGTAAAATATTCCAGCAGCTGACCTTGTAGTGCTTTCTGGGAGCATTAAGTGTTTCCAGTAAAATCCCATTAAAGAAGGGAGATTACTGTCACTCGTAACAACTTTGTATATTTCATCCCATTGTAATAATATGCAGGAACGAATCTAATGTGTATAAACCTTTCTGTCTTTGAGAGTTGCTTGTATTTTCTTCATTTATTTTTTTCCCCTTTTTGCTAGTTACTTAGATGCTTTACACTTACTGTTGAATAACTTTACATTAAAGATATGTATGGATATGTTACTGTCAACTTCAACAACTAAACAGTTTCTACTGGTTTCTCTCTGAGAAAACTAACACATAGGTATCTTCTGGTCATTGCCTAGAATTTGTTGATGTAATCAGAAATTGTGTATGTGTCAAGATTATGGTTTTTAATGCATCTTCCTCAAAAGTCATTTCTAAAGATGGATAATAAATCATTTACATAACTCTAACATTTATTTTCTATTTCATGTCTTCCTCCTGCATGATCTCTTTCTTCAGATTTGTATGGCTCATGATCCTGATTGTAAATTTCAGAAGAAGATTTCTGGTAACATGACATAACATACAGCCTTTGCATGTGGCTCAGTAAGATTGGAGTTCCTACAGTTATTGCTGATTGAGGAGATTTTAGTGGGAATGGTAGGAACAAAAGAGACTTCAATTTTTTTCTGGTTGGCATCCTGACTGCCTATGATAAGTGGTGACAGGTTTTTGCTTCTCCCTACTTTTTCTTGTATTTCCAAGCAAATTTGCTCACAATATTATATTTTTGGTGGCCCTCTAATTTTCCTCAGAGATATAGAATTTTTCCCCTTACATTGCTTAGATAATTTTAGTGAAAAATTGGAAGCAAGAGAAGCTAAAAATGTGGCCCTGTGATAAAAAATGTATTCTGAAATTCCTCAATTCATGTGTAGCTGACTACTATCATGATTTTTTAGATGTCCAAATATTCAGGGTCCTTCATATACTCTGGAAATGCCTCAAGAGCTTCCAGTGTCATCAAAGTGTGTAGAGTTCAGAATTAGACTTGACCTGGCAAAAGTGCTTATTAAATACATGTTGAATAAATAATGCACGAGTTCCCACTGAAATAGGGCAGAGGGCTAACCCATCCTGGGGTTTTCTGCACTGAGATAACACCAACTCAATGAAAATGCCTCAATGCATCTTTGTTAATGTCACTGGTTGATAGCTTTCTGATTAGAATTCTTAGTGGTTTCTAAATTTAATAAGGATTCTGTACCCAAGAGTTGCAGCTGTTTTCTTTAATTGAAATATAAACAGCTTAATGTAAATACTGAGCAAAATATTGCTAAATAAAGCTAACTTGTAACAAGAATTAATATGCACCCCAATAACTTAAATAAAAACCACTAAATAGTGCTTTTAATAATTTAAAACAACTACAAAGTGCTTTTAACAGCTACCTTGAATGACAAATGTTTGTGAAGTTCTGAAGGTCTATTTGGATGCATTAATGTTTAATACGTAGCATAAAACTCAGTGAGACTGTTCTCTTTCCAGTTGGAGCTTTTTAGGCAGTACAAAGCTCTCTCTTCTAAATACAGTACCATTGTATCTAATTGAAGGCTACTGTAGAATACGAGGAAGGTTAACCTGGTATTTTTGTAACTAGCTCTAAAATATATCATACTGTTTGTGGGAGAGATTCAAAGGGAAAGGGACAAACTTCTGCTATAGCATTAACATAATAGCCAGAGGAAAATGTCTGAACTTTCCTTCCTGAGTCACTTTGTTCTCTTTTATCAGAGATTATGTAGACAATGTTCTTTTCTCTTAAGTAGCTCAGAATGAAATGAATTAAGGGAATAGTTCAAGAATGTAAGGTTGAGGAATGCTCACAGCAATACGACATCTGGAATTGAGAAGACTTTCCTACTAGAAATACAGATGGTTCAATAATATTGTGTTTCATCTTTTAAATACACTTTATTTTGGTGGCTATGAGCTGCCTGATCTCAGTGCAATATATTCTGGAAGCTGATGCCACCCATTTAATCATCATTTTAACAAATGCAATGGTGATATGATTGCACAATGTGTTAACATTTGGGGCTTTGTCACAGCAAATTTAAATTGTATCAGCATATCCACTAGTTAATTTTTCTTCTCTTCTTTGTCATAATTCATGCCCAGATTTTTATCATTGGCATGGAGGAGAACCTAAGATGGAACAAAAGGGACTTCAATTTTTTTCTGGTTGGCATCCTGACTGCCTATGATAAGTGGTGACAGGTTTTTGGATGTATGTGGCACACTATACTGGGGGGCTCCAAGTGCAAGTGGGAATCTTGATGACCACTGCATGGTTGCCCTTGCTAGAACTCTAAGGAATGTTTCAGGCATTAACATACTTTAAAGCTGTCCAGAGATTTGGTTCTAAATCCTTTTTAGTCTCTTACCTTATTTTGTTAGATCAATGGGAGTCTTGATGACTCTTTCACCTTACTGTCTAGATTCAGTGCAGATGAAAAGGGCATGCTTATCTTTCCCTTTTGCATGGTTCTTTATGAGACTTCTTCATGAGCAGCTCACCTCAATTTCTAGAGAAAGAGGTAAGAAAATACCCCAAAAAACAAAGAGAGAGGGAGACCGAGAGACAGACAGACAGACAGAGAGATACAGACAGACATCTCCTTAATTTCCCAAGCAGAACTGGGCTGAACTTCAGTTTCCCCTATTCTGGTTGTATCCAAGGTGCTTGTCTGAGTGCTTACATGACAGAATGCTGAACTTCATAAAGCTCCTAGAACAGGCTGTGGGTCTGCATAGCTGGTTTTGTGACTGCTGATCAATTGATACTTGTATGAGTGATAGAATCTAGTCTGCGACCTGCTTTCTTAGATAATATACCAACCTGGTAGCCACGTTGCAAGAAGATATGGTTCTTACCTCTCTCTGTTATTGGAAGAGGCCACTGATACCTACTGAAAGAACCACATGATTGTGAAGCCAACGTGGTCTATTGGTCTAGGCCACTTCTTAATGATATGAAGCATATTGATGAAGTAAGGCACAATTTAGGGAAGGCTTCCTGAAAGTCACGAGTTTTCAGCCTAAGTGACTGTAAAGCCCTAGATGAACTTGACCCAAACACAGTGAATCTGTACCCCATTCCCCAGCTCTTTCCATTCTCCACCCTGCCCTAGCAGACGAGAAGGGCAGAGGCCTATCCTCTAAAGGAATCCTGCGAGAGCTCTCTGAGCTCCCTGGGTAGGTCCTATATGGCAGATGTGCTTTGATTCCTTTGTAAAGTTGAGAAGTTCTCCAGAGTAAATTCCAGAAATGTTATGAGAACTGTCCTTTGTCTTTAGGAAGAAGAAATGATAACAAACCTGACTACTAAAAAAGGCCAATGTAGAAGCAATCTTGGACAAAGCTACCCATCACCCATGTGGAAAATCAACAGCCACATCAGTTTGCAATTACTCAGGGAGCTTTACCTTCTAAGGAAAGCACAAGTATGATTTAGAAATGTAAATAATATGTTGTTTTGTGCATTTAAAAATTAATGTATTTTTTGTCTTCTTCAGAATTATATTCTTTTCCTGTGTGAAGGAAAATATATTTAAGAAGCTTTTAATATAATTAACCCATGACTCCAGAACTATTTTCAGGGAGTAATACTTTTGAAGGTAGAAAAGCCCTTAGAAGCAACTAAGTTCTCTTATTTTGTAGACAAGAAGTCTGCTCTGGAACAGCACACATGCTTCTAGCAGAAGCCTGGAATAATGACAGAAAAGATTTGAATCTTAGTTCCAATCATTATAAATTGTATGATTTGGGACAAACTGATTGACGTTCAGGGTCCCAGACTCCTCAAGAATACAACCGACAATAACACTGCATTCTACTCTGTAAGGCAGCTGTGGGAGTTCCAGGAGCAGGTGAAGTCTCCAGCCACCTCCTTGACTTCTAGAGGGTGCTCAGCCAAGTAGGCGTTTTATTCTACTTGTTTGAGAATATGGTGTGAAATATGTAGAAAACTAGCTGCTTATCTTTTCCAGAGATAGTAAAGAGAAAAAAGAGCTGGGCAGGGCTTGTTCTCCTATGTTTAACCTCCCCTCTTTCAGCTTGCTCCTTTCCCATTCCATTTCCTTACTCTTTGGAGTCGTGGCAAGAAACTACCAGTTCCTGCTCAGGGAAGATTTGCCTGAGCCTTTGGATTCAAAGGGCCTGAGCCCAAATATAAAACAAGAATAAGTAACTTCACCTGAGAATCATTCAAAATGGTTTCCCAAGGAATCATAAGGAGGGCTTCTGAGGTCTCAAAAAGTTCGATATCTTGGTCTAAGGTAGCAAAACTCCACCATCCACAGTAAGTTATTCCTTAAGAAAAGATTAAATTAGAAAAATGGCTTCCTTTCTTTGTTTTTCATCTTAGAAACTTATATTTTTACCTTTTAAATTACTAAAGAAATGAATTCATTTTAGAAAAAAGTTCTAATTCTTATTTCCATTTGTTAACAGTTAATATCATTAAATAGATGGAGGCAAAGCTTTCAGAAATTAATAAAAACTTCTTGACGCAGGAACAGAGCAGGACCAGAAACATGCTGCTTCTCAGCCTTCCTGTCTAGGGCAAAAACATCTGCAAGCAGAAACGGGCATTCTGGAGGGAAGGCAGTGATGAGAATTGCATTATGCTGGTCCCTTTCACCCAGGACACTGCTCTATCAATACCAAGCAAACAGGTTCACTTTTTTGCCTTCAGGATTTAGCATAGCGGCAGGCATGGAATATAGTGTGTCAAGAAGTTTGATAACCACATATCCTGGGGATATCCTGATTTGTGCCTCTTATTCCTACTTAAAAATTAATAGTTTTCTTCTCACTAGCAAAAGTGTCTCCATTGGAAAACACATTGTATGAACATTCTAGCAATTGTGTTTAATTAAGGTGAATTGGAACAGGAACGGGAACCCTCTGAATAGGAATAAAGACAACAGAGCAACTTTTGGTACATTGTGCGCTCTGGAAATAAACCACTTAATTGCTCAAATACAGTTTCCTTGGTTGTAAATTCTTATAAATGACAACAACGTGTGTGACATACTTTAATGAGTGACTATAGAGTTGATAAATAAAAGCAACTTTTAAAAAAGCACTTCACAAAACAGTGCTGTCTTTTTAGCCTTAACTAATTCTCTGAATATTTACGCACTGCCTGCCGTGTGCACTGCCTGACACGTGAATATAATGCTGAGAGGACAGAGCCGGCATCCCTGCAAGAGCCTGTACTGCTACAGGAGACTTGTGTGGAAACACAGCTTAATGGGCTGTAGACACAAGAGGAATTACAATTAGATGGGAGAAAATGATTCTATCTAAGTAGGTGAAAGGTAAAGATTGCAGGAACGTATTTCCAGAGTCACCCACTCTGAGCTCATTGGTGAGAGGCAAACTGGTGCTCCTTAATCCTATGTTAACCTGTATGGCTACATAGTCATATTATGTCGCTAGTAACCAGGCATTGCACATCACCTCTGGATATAGTTTATTCCTGTTCCCAGGTAGAAATAATTTTACAGTCCCCATGACCTAAAGAGCTTTCAGCAGGTAAATCATTGGTAAAATAACTTGATTGGCATAAACTTTCTCCAGTCGACAGCTCTAGTCGACACTTTATGACTAGTTAAGCAGATAGGAAAAGGTGGAGGACAAAGCTAACTGCCATCATGAGTGTCCTCTTCTTCTTTTCTCCTTACCCACATGCCTATGCTTTCTTTCTTGTATTTTGTGAGGGCAATATATGAACTTGCAAAGCAAAGCTGTTTCTTCTCCACATTGGAACATCCATCAGAGAGGATGCCTAGTGACCCAGGATGACGGCATTTGCAGTTATTATGGTTATGGGATTTCACCTGTAGATCAAAATAAATCTTTGATTGAGTAATATAAAATTCCAGTTTGGTGGGAAGGTAATGTGATTCAACTAAAGAGAACTGCAATAGAAGAAAAATTGCCATTTGAGTAGTCACTCTCTTCAAAGATAAAGTTAGGTGGCTCGGAGCCTGTGGTTTAAGCGGCTAAGGCGCCAACCACATACACCTGAGCTGGTGGGTTTGACTCCAGCCCCAGCCCGCCAAACAACAGTGATGGCTGCAACCAAAAAAAAAAAAAAAAAAAAAATAGCTGGCTGTTGTGGCAGGTGCCTATAGTCCCAGCTACTTGGGAGGTGGAGGTAAGACATTTGCTTGAGCCCAGGAGTTGGAGGTTGCTATGAGCTGCGTAGCACTCTACCCAGGGTGACAGCTTGAGACTCTGTCTTAAAAAAAAAAAAATAAAAAAGATAAAGTTAGGTGTTGTTCTTTAAATCTAAACAATATTTTGTTTCTATAGACAAAACCATAGTCTATTTATCCTAACTTTGCATCCTGATCTTGAAAAAAGACTCTTTGCAAAACAAACAAATAACCAAAAAAACTCCCCCCCAACAACAACAACAAAAACTAATCTACTCTCTTGGGCAGACCTTATTAATTTATTTTAGAAGGAAGATGATTTTAAGCATGCCGAGACAGAGGTGGCCTTTGTGATATTACAGAACAGCTGCACAACTGGTTTGCTGGATACTGAGTGTCCCTTAGGACAAATATGGCATGTGGCACTTCTACTTGAGGAAGCTCTTTCAGTTATAAGGCAGTGTAGCCTTTGCCAGTAAGAAAGTGCCAGGCCTTAAAAAGGAGCAAAGGGCCTTAGAGACTAAAATAAAACTAAACCAAATGGTGGAAACATGCTCAACTCCTTAATTTATCTGATTAGAGCCAACAGGCGCCACCACGCAGAACATTTGCTCCCGTCCCAAATGCCATTAAGGCAGCAGTGAAACTATTTCCAGGCTTGGCTCCAGAGTGATGCGGGATGAACTAACAGTGGATTTGGTTTCAGCCTGTAGTCACTGTGAAACGGTGACAGACTGCAGTCACTGCAAAAGTCTTCAGGCATCAAGTGTTCTTCTGAGCACATAACCTGCATGGAGGAGATTATGAAAGGAACATTCCTCCAACCCCAATCCCAGCCCAACTCCAACTCCTACCCTATGAAAGGAACATTCCTCCAACCCCAATCCCAGCCCAACTCCAACTCCTACCCTATGAAAGGAACATTCCTCCAACCCCAA
>CAUYTI010156801.1:0-29031 GCA_963575145.1 Galago senegalensis
CTTGCTTTCAAATCAGTTGTTTTCTGTTCAAACAGTATCATTTCTAGGTTGTTTTATGTTTTAATTCTCATAGGAAAGTTGTAACAGTTTTCCCTGATTTCTTGGCAGATTTTTCATGAGATTTGGGGTTTAGAAAAACATTTCCCAGTAAATATGATAAAGGCAAATTCATGTGAATCTCTCTAAATGTAGAACATAAATGTTTTAACACAATAACTAAGAAAAAGACATGAAGGTCATGTTAACCAGTTGGATGAAAGTATTTCAAGTTGTATACAGAAACAGTACACTGTACCCCAGTGTCCAGTGTAGTATTAATGTACACTGCTATGATTCAAAAAAAAAAAAGAAAAGAAATTCCCATGGAAGCACTTTCCAAATAAGTTAAGAAAAGTTGCAATTGAATATCAATATTGTCAATTTTATCATTTTTAAAAGAAAAAGGCAAATTACCTAACTCAAAGGAGAGAAATAGTAAGGTTACATACATGAACTTTTACAGTAGACCAAGGTGTTCTTTTTTTTTGTTAAATCATAACTGTACATTAATGCATGTATAGGGTAAAATGTACTGATTTTATATACAATTTGGAATGTTCACATCAAACTAGGGTAACATAGCCTTCACCTCATTTACTTTATTATCGTATTAAGACATTTATACTCTATCACTTAATCGATTTGACATGTCCTACATCAGCAGAATCACATCTGCTTGGAATTTGTTAAAAATGTAAATTGCTGGGTTCCTACACAGACCTAGTGATACAGAAAACTGGAGGTGGAGCCCAGAAATATGTATTTCAACAAGAACTCTGGATGATTTTGACAGACCAAAAAGTCTAAAGGCACCATTGTTAGATCATCTTTGTTGTAAATGTTACTTCACAGAAAAATTGCCTTCTCTCCTTAGATTATATTTATTTACTTATTTATTAGTTCATAAATACTTTAGGTAAGCATCTTCTTCTCTAAAGCAGAGGCCTGAGAAACTAATATGGGCAATATCCGGCAATTTCTGCTCAGTATTTTGTAAGACAAATTAAAACCTTTCAGCGTGTTTCCATTCACGGTGGTCTAAATTTCTCACTAGATAATAAGGTAAATAAATACAATTTTTTTGCAATATTTATCTGTAATATTTGGTAAAGAATTCCTCTAAAATGAGATACCTTTTCCATAATTGTTTCTGTACCATCACTTTAACAATCATTGTGATTTTAGTAATACTGCTAAGTTTTGAAATACCTAAATGGAAATACAACCAATACTTACTACATGCATAAGCATTGTGCTCCAGATATAAGCAAGCCATATCTGTTTCCCTCAAAAGGATCATGGGGTAGTGTAATAAAAGAGAAATACCAATTGCAAACTATAATTCATAATGGAAAGAGATAAAACCTATTATAGGGTCACGCATAACACACAGAAAAATAAGTGCACATACATACACACACCAGTACATGCATACTTACGCCTATAATTGCATGTATGTATATGTCTATGCATCTGCATAGAAGCATATATCCTTATCTTTAGAGGGGTATATTTAGTTGTTTAGACACTCGTACTAATCAGGACCAGCCATTCCTTGGAATGTTATAGTTCATTTTATCTCCTGAAGTAATGTGTAAGGGTACTATTTACTGAGAAACTCAGATGAATAACTCTTAGAGTGGATGTTCACAAGGATATGGTTGGGCCACAGAGTAACTTAACCTTTAATTTTATCCATTTCAGTGGTTGCCACAAATTCCCACAAGTGACATTGATACTTTTCTTAAAAACAACTGACAGCAGTATGGCTCAGCCACCCTTAGTCACTGTGCATAGTTGTGGCCCACATTGAGGATTAAAGTTACATGGAAAATATAGTGATGATGTTGGGTTTTCTATATCAGTACATGTTACAGAAACCACTACTCTGAGAATGGCGGGAACTTGATAAACAAGGTCAAACTCATGGGAATAAAAGCATTTCCCATAATAAAAGTATGAGTATAAATGATTGAGAACAAAAAAACAATAATAATAGTCTAGGACATATGACAATTTTGTAAAGCTTAAATTTTGGTGTCCATAAATAAACCTGGCTCACAGCCATGTTTGTTTGTTTACACACCATCTATGGATGCTATTATATTTGTAGCAGAGTTTTATGCCCTGTATCTTATAAAACAATGGCTCTCACCAAGGTCTGAGTTTACTCTTAGGTTTCAGAGGATATCCGAGAATGTCTTGGAAACATTTTTGGTTGTTGGAACAGAAGAAGGTAGATGATACTCCTGGCGTCTTACAGGAAGAGACCAGAGTGCTGCTAAAAATCCAACAATGATCACGGAGCTCTCCACAATATAATATCATTTCACAAGACATGTTGGTAGTGCTGAGGCTAATGAACTTTGGCCTTAAATGTTTCCTACATGGCTCTTTATGAAAAATGTTGGCTGAAGCTTGCTATAGGTCCTAACTAAGAGAATCTTAGTTTAAACACGAAGAGGATTATGTTTTTTCCCTGATAATTGGAAGATAGGCACGCTCAAGCATAGACACACACACTGAAAAATTTAATATGAGTAGTTACAACAGCCAATTCACTGAATTTTACCTATAAACTAAATGTATCTTAATATTTACCAATGTGGAGAAACCACCTGAGCTGAGTCAACAGTTCCAATCTATACATAATAATTAAAAAGCCCACCTGGAGAGTGATGTGACGAAAATCCTGAAAACAGAGACGCAAACACATAAAATCCATTGTTTATTTTGTGACATGAGTGGCAAAGAAATAGGTAATTCTGTTTTCAACTTGGTTGTTTTTAATACAGAGGATAAGTGAGTCACCTCCAGTATCTAGGGAATTCCTTGTCATGCTTCAACAGGTATTGTATATACAAATAAAACAATGCATTATTTTACACAATAAATAAGCTGGGTGCAACAGCTTATACCTGTCATAGCACTGCTTTGGGAGGCTGAGGGGAGAGGATTGTTTGAGGCTAGATTTCAATAATGTCCTAGAAAATTTGGTGAGACTCCAGTCTCTAAAATGATAATAATAAAAAGAAAGAAGTGATGTATTTATTTTTGTTGGGTGTTTCCTTTATACTTGTGCAAGCCTACATTTTATTCCTTAAGCCCATCCCTTGCATTACAGAAAAATAATACAAAAGTGACTTTCAACTGTAACAAGTCTCAATAGTAAGAGAGGGTAATAGAAACCATGAGTGGGGATTTCCTCCCTGATTTGTATGAAGTCACCCCTTAATCATAAATGCCTATAATGTATGACTTAACATAGTGTCAGCTGCATTCTGTTTTTACTTGGCCTTTTAACCCTGCTTTTTGATTTTTAGCAAAAGCACAGGGAATATTTCCTTTTGTGGTAGAAGGTGGGAATGAGAGAAGGTGTTCCTTCCCGTCGTTGTTAGATCATAAAAATCTCACATTTTTCCTATTTAGGCATCTGACTACGAGTTAATATAGACCATTCTAACATGTCAAAAATGTTAATTTTTAATGCAAAACACTTGTCTTAATAAGAATGGTTGAGATCATGTTAGCTGTATCATGATAGCCGAACAGTACCTCACCAGGTCCCTAATGAAAAGAAACAGTGAGACTGTTGCTCTGTCTCATTTCAGGCAACAATAATAAGAAGTGGCCCCAGAAAAATTGGTAGCAGATTCTATGTGTTGTACAGTGTTCCAGGAATAAGCTGGTTTCAACATAGTACAGAGTCAAAGAGAATAAAGGGGTCTAGGGTGAATACAATTGTTTCTAACTCACTGGGAACTAATGATTAAGAGGCTGGTTCAGAAATCAGAAAGACCTGGGTTTGAATATCGTCTTTACCCCCCACAAGCTGCGTGATCTTGTGAAGTTACACAACAGCTGTAAGACTCTTGTTTTGTCATTGACAAAAGGATGATAATAATAGTATGTTTCATAAAGTTGTTGGGATGGCTAAATGGCATTACAAATTTGAGGATGTTCAGTGTATGTATGGTCGCTTTAGTTACTGAAACGTAGATGTCATACGGGGCGTCCTTGCTCTCCAGAGAGCTCATTAGGACTTGTCTGTAAATCCATTTCCTGACTTGTGGTGTCCCAAAATCTTCCCTATTATTTCAGCTGAATTGTGGGTCTTGCTTCCTCAGACTTCCCCATACTTTGATGCTCTTGCATTCCAGTAAGATATCATAGGTCTGACAATTAAGTTCTGGAACTCTTTCTAGAAAATGAGCTAAATGCCTCATTGCTGAATGGTCACCTTTGAAGTCCTCCCCTCAAGAAGCTATGCACTAACACCAGCTCATAGTCCACCCTTCAAAGCAATTTGGAACTCTTTTTCTGGAATGACCATCAGAGCTGTCTTTGTACAGCACACAAAACCATGCAACAGTAAAGAACGCCACCCAGCAAGACACTGTTGCAGGTCAGTGTGAACGTCACTGTCAGACACTAATGCACCAAGGTTATGAAACCTTACCAAGTTGTTTGTATGGTGCTGCCTGTGCAGGCACACAGAGCCAAGTTTACAAGCTTAATTTTCTTTGGAAATACTGAACCTTAAGTTAAACTTTTGTGTTTACATTTAAGATTCTGCTCACAGAATGTGCTTAGTTCAAAAAATTTTTCTGAAGACTTTTTATAGTGAATATGGGAGCCTTTACACATTGAAGTGTTCTGTCCCAGGTATCATTTTTTCCTCTTTGTCCTCTTGCCTTGCATTTTTTGCTCAAGTTCTTCAACTTTTTGCTTCTCCTTTACCTCATTTCTTCATTCCTTTTCTTCCTCCTCTTCCTCCTCTTCATCTTGTCTCTGTCTCCTTTTTATTTCCCTTCTCTCTGACTTCTATGTACTCCCCATCCTTCCTCATCCCCACCCCCTTTCAAATTCCTCTCCCTCAACAATGCAAAATGATATTCTCTTTCTGACACCTTGTCACACAAGCCCTCCATGGGGAAGGAGCCCTCAGGTGCTCAGTCTCTAACGTGCACTTTTCCCTGCTCATGTGGCTTTCTCTGCAAAAGAAATCCAGACTCAGCTCTTTAGAAAATAAAGACATCTTGTTGCGTAATTATTCCTTCTCTGTGTTTTTACATTTCTGCTCTTTGCTGCAAAGGCTGAAGGAGCATCCTTCTCTGAATGCTTCATTTAGCAAATCTTCTTTTCTACCTTTGAAGGCCCATCCTGCTCTGCCTGCACTTTCTAGCTCTGCGTGGCTCCACCATTGTGGTGGTCTGTGAATATTCCATTTTGACGTGCATTATCCTTTTTGGAGGCTGCAGCTAGTCTAGTTCATTTCGGTTTCTTCCACAGTGTTGCTGACTAACTTAGTGCATGAAGTTTTAGTATTGCTGTTGTGTTTACATAATGAACATGACCTTTAAACAGAAAGATGGCCAAAAACAAAAATCCACAGAAGAAAGGGCATGGACTTTGGCTGTGACAGTCCTAGAGTTCATTTATTTGCTGTGTAGTTATGGTTTCATGCATCAGCCCAAGTTCAGATAAAGGAGCAAAGCCACACTGTGCATGACAAGAATGATTCTCTCATTGGTCTAATCCCTCAAACCAATGTGGGAAGAATTAGAGAAGTGAAAGTCTGGAGGGAGGTCACAAGAGAACATAAAGCAGTACTAACCACTCTTCCTACAGCCTGGGTACAGGTGGATAAGCTAGAGTTTTCAGAGAAATAGAAAAGCCATGTACATCTGGCTTGTTTATGTAGAACCCAAGACAAGGAACACATGGAGGGGTAAATGGAGAGCTGTCGCCTTTGTGGAGCTTCCACCTCTGGTGCGTGCAGCTGCATGTCTGGTGGTGTGCCTGGGTTGCTATGGATCAGTAGGGCAGCAATCTGGAAAATGAGATAGACCCAGAATATAGAAGAGCAAAACCAGGCAGCCTCACTGCATCCAACTGCCACCACCTTCTACAGGAAACAACAGTTGCTTTACTTTTGCCTTCCAAATCTCATGCAAGTACCACTTTTGGCCAATGTTAACCCAGAGCCACACAAGGAAAGATTTTGAAGAGCATAGTTATAGCTTTTTGTGAACTGATACTCTACAGTCCCACATGGTTGTGTTTCTTAACCTCTCTGGGCTTCAGTTTCCTGCTCAGAAGACTGGAGAACTTCATTTGCCAAGTTGGCATGAGAAATTCTTACACATAGTCTAACACAGAGTAGGTCTTCAGGTAATAGCATCAATTATTCTGATCACAAATAAGACAGTCTTATAACTGATTTCTCCTAGAGGGCTGCCTTCAGCTTTGCTCTGAAACATAAAGATGTGGAGGAGAAATAAATAAATAAAAGACAAAAAATTCAAGGTCAAAAATGACATTGTAAGAGCTCCAAGGGGTACTTGCAGATTACAGTGCTAGTACCTAAATTAAGGGCTATTAGAAATAGATCATCTCCATATATTTCATTTAGAAACTTCACATGCTATAATTGCTTCAATTACATACTCCATTATATATGCTCCCATTTTCTTAAGTGCAAGAGGGGAATGCACTATGGAATTTGAAACTTTCGTTCTCTCTAGATTTATGAACGTCTCTTTAGTGAAGATGTGATTTCATGTTTACAAAGGTTAATGACTTTCAATCTGTACAGGAAAGTAATTTTTTTAAATCTCAGTCCAGTAGTTTTTTGTATATTTTATCAAATTCACACACAGTTATTACCGATGAGATGTTAGAAGGCCTAAGTGGGCACACATTAGAAGTGAGGAGGATGAATGAGGTTAGAGCGAGCTTTGGACAATGGCATCTCGACAATTGGATTTGTAGTCCGAAGAGATTTGAACTCCTAGTTCACACCGCCACCACACATTCATTCTCTATCACAGTCTTGTTCACAAGAAGACATAGCAAAAAAAAAAAAAAAAAAAAAATCCTCCACTTTGATTTTCAGCTGGGAAGAGATATTTAAAACTTGAAGCTACTTTTTTTTAAAGTAAAACTCTCTTTCCTATTCCTCCTTCTCTGTTACCATCTCCATTTTCCTATCAAATTCCCTGTGAAATCTCCAGCACTATGGGTGAGCTTATGAAATACAACCTTCCCTTAGGACCAGCCACCACCTACCTGGATGTGCAAAAGAGGGACTTTTTAAAATATATTTATGAACATAAATGAAAAAACTTTTTCACTCATGATTGTGGCTTTATGTTCTCTTATCTGTATATGTCTGAATTCATTGGTGCCCTCCCCTAATTTCTGGTAAATACAAATTAACCCTGCAACAAGAAATGTCCAGTTTCTATGTGCATTATTCCTATCCGTGTCACTCCCATTTCATTCCATGCTCAAATTATTTGTCTCTGTTAGTAGACCAGGACGCTGCAGATGTGGTTTACAAAGAGCCTAAGAGTAAATATTATAGGCATGCAAACAAAAGGGGGAAAACATGGAGGCTATCTGAGTAGTTGGATGACATCTATTAAAAATTGTAAGATTATGGCCATGAAGAACAGTGAGTGGCTGTATTTGGCCTATAGGCCATAGTTTGTTGTCCTGTGGGTTTGAGTCTTCCCTCAATTTGACTGGTGTTTGGTGTCCTGACTTGATCTTTGGTTGAGCTTCTCTCTGCATCTTCCTCCTATCACTTATGTTTAGGCCATGTTCACTCACTCTGTGCTTTTTGGGTATTCTCAGAAAAAATCTCAATTGTCTTTCAAACTGTCAAAGCTAGTCTTATGATGTCAAAGATAGTCTTTGCAGTAAATCAAAACTAAAACGATAAATCCCAGTGATGTTATATATTTAATTTTGGAATAAATTTCCAAGGGTCATATCTAACAAGATACAAATAACATGAAAGAGAACACAAATCTCCCTTTACCCCAAATATCTTTTCTTTTATTGTTGAGGAATCATTGAGGGTACAAAGAGCCAGGTTACCCTGCTTGCATTTCCTGGGTGCAGTCCCTCTAGTAATAGTGTCCTGACCCCCAGAATGTGTGTCACACAGTCCAATCCCCTCCCCCTTCCCCTCCTTCCCTCTCGCTGCTCCCCCCACCCCCACACCATGTACTAACTTCAATTGTCTTCATATCAGAATTGAGTACATCAGATTCTTGGCTCTCCATTCTTGTGATGCTTTACTAAGAAGAATGTATTTCAACTCCATCCAAATTTATACAAAAGATGGAAAGTAATAATTAATGAAAATGTCTGTGACATTTGATGTCACTGATGACTTATTTCTGGTGTCCGGGACCTCTAGCATTCTCTCTCCTGGCATTAATTTATTTAGTACATATTTATTTCCATCCACAATATGCTAGGAATCTTACTAGGTGCTATCAAATTGGAAACAGCAGACACAGTCTCTGCTTTCCATAGGCAGGAACTCTAAGAGCGGAGAAAGACACGAGAAGAGATGGCATATATAATGAGGGTGGGGGTGGCTAGTGTGGTGATCGTGAGAGGTTCAGTTTAAAACCTACAAGAGCAGCACTGAATAAGACAAAATGAAGCCTGGAAGAGCTTCCCCCAGAATTTGATATCTGAGCATTAACTGTGCACCCTAAGAATTCAGCAAGATGCAAAAAGCAAAAGGGAGGTTCTTTGGAGAGAAAGAGCAATGTGGAAAGGCACAGAAGCCCTGGAGATGCCAGTCCGTACAGGGGCTGCACATGATTTAATAAAGCTCAACTGCAGAGTATGACGTGTAGTGCTTGGCATCGTGCCTGGCACCAAGTTGAGGTTTGGTCAAGAACTTGACAGATGGAGTGCCAGGAGATGTGTCTAGAGAAGTAGGCAGGACCAAGATAACCTATAGCAAGCTAAGAAAGTTGAAATTTGTCCAAAAGGCATGGCGGAATTTAATAAATGATCTGACTTGATGACATTTGGGTCTCAGAAAGTTTGTGCTGGCAGCCGTGTGAATGGACCAGAATGAAGCACCTTGGAGCCTAAGAGAATGATTCAGATGCTGTTGTATTTCCTACACTCTAGAAAGGGAGTGCTGAGTAGCTGGGCCTTGGGTCACAGGAGGCATGAACAGGAGTGATACAATTTAAGAGTCTTCCAGATCATCAATAAATATTTTTATTGTCATTCTGTTGAGCCCACTTAAAGACAATAAAACCTTCTTCATGTACCCCTGTATAGTTTGCAAAATATATTCCTGGATAGCATTCATCAATTAGTCTACATAGCCTTTGTAGACTGGACCAGAGAATTACAATGAAAGAGAAAATAATGCATAATAACCTCACTCCCCCAACAGACACAGACACACACACAGACACACACACACGCATGCTCAACACACATAATCTAAAGCCAGGTTTTGTTCTGATAACTCTAATTCCTATTGATCACCTAATTAATCCCAGAGAGCTCTAATGCTTGAAAATGCAAATATTATACTTTTTGTTGCAGGGTTAATTTGTATTTACCATCCCCAGTTTGGCAAATGATGTTCTGTTTTCACCATGAATATGTATGGCTTGCTTTCAACAACCAGAAACACTTTTTTTTCTTTATATATTCTACTTCTATGTTCTGCCTGAAGCAGCGTTGACTTGGGAGCAGCCTGCTAATTAGGCCTGAGTAAATTATAAACAGCAAATTTAGGGGCGCTTGGTTGACTGAGAATATATACGTTATATACAATGTGGGTCTCATCAGACGTTTCTGAGCATCCATTTTATTTTTAATACACGAAAGCCCAGGGACGTTTTCGTCTACCCTACCATAGTTACAGGATTGCCTCACTTGGAATAAGAGTTAATTTAATGGGTACTTAAGAGCCAAACAGTATCGAATTAGAAATTCGGTCTCTGACAGAGCAGAATAAAATATTCCATCTTTGTTTTTCTTTTTTATTTCATTTTTCCTACGAAATCTCATTGAGATGAATACGTTGCATCGTAATATGTCTGGTAGGAATATTTGGATGTCTGGTAGATTTTCCACATTTAGATCCTGGTAGGTTACATCTTGTGCCCAAGAACACATCAGCAATTTAGTAAGAAGAAACCAAAGCCTCTTCCCTGCAAGTCCACTTTCCCCTACATCCCTCATTGCAGTCTTACTTCCTACCGATCCCTGAAACTCCATTGCTATAAACTGATTTACTTGGTTTGAACTTCAGTTACTACTTTTAACATTCAAATGTTCCAGGGCAAAGACAGGTAGATCTCTAAGAATTATCCATTTTCAGGGTGAGTAAACCTGTCGCTCATGTGATCCCTGAGCGTTAATTTTGATATGGGAGTGGTTAGGAACCTCAGCAAGAGAGAGTCAAAGTATATTTGTGAAGGAGCAAGATCTGGAAAACCCCACAAAGTTTATTTTTACTTTATCGGGCTGGAGTGGCTCCAGCTAGAACCCCATATTGGAAGATAGGTGTCAAATTTAACTTTTTGTTGCTCATAGTTTGAAAATTGAATATTTTCCCCCAAATATTCATTCATACCCTCCTTTTGCCTGGAATACTCTTCCTTGGATGTTCTCAGGAGTCTCTTCCTCACCTCCTTCAGGTCTTTGATTAAAGGGCCCCTTCTGAATGGAAAAGAAAGTGTCCAGTGTACTCATGACTAATGTGAAACCAATATTAACAACTACATGCCCCCAGGAAATAAAAAAACCCAAGGATAGCCTGGGGTGAGGGGTGGACAGAGCAGGGGGAGGGGGAGAAGGGCTGGCTCTTACCTGCAGTGCACAGTGTGAGGGTGTTCAGCACACCCCCTGGGTGAAGGGCTCAACTACAGCTTGAACTATAATTTAGAAATGAAAACAATGTAACTTAAACATCTGTACCGTCATATTAATCTGAAATTAAAATTAAAGAAAAAGTTGTTTAAGAAATAAGAACAATCATAATACACCAAAAAATAAAGATTGCCCCCCCTTCTTGATGCTTTTCCAGATGGACCCATTAATACTGTCCATCCCCTTGTCTGAGTTCTGTGGACCCTTTAACACCATCCATCCCCTCGTCTGAGTTCTGTGGACCCATTAACACCGTCCATCCCCTTGTCTAAGTTCTGTGGACCCATTAACACCGTCCATCCCCTTGTCTAAGTTCTGTGGCCCCATTAACACCGTCCATCCCCTTGTCAGAGTTCTGTGGACCCATTAACACCGTCCATCCCCTTGTCTGAGTTCTGTGGACCCATTAACGCCGTCCATCTCCTTGTCTGAGTTCTATGGACACATTAACACTGTCCATCCCCTTGTCTGAGTTCCATGGACCCATTAACACAGTCCATCCCCTTGTCTGAGTTCCGTGGACCCGTTAACACCTTCCATCCCCTTGTCTGAGTTCTGTGGACCCTGTTAATACCATCCATCCCCTTGTCTGAGTTCTATGAACCCATTAACACCATCCATCCCCTCGTCTGAGTTCTATGGACCCATTAACACCGTCCATCCCCTTGTCTGAGTTCTATGGACCCATTAACACCGTCCATCCCTTGTCTGAGTTTCATGGACCCGTTAACACCATCCATCCCCTTGTCTGAGTTCAGTGGACCCATTAACACCATCCATCCCCTCATCTGAGTTCTGTGGACCCATTAACACTGTCCATCTCCTTCTCTGCTTTCTCTATCTCCATACCATGTGACCACCGACTTGCACACTGTGTATTTGAACTGGTCCTTAGAATGTCAGCCACATAAAGGCCAGAGTGTGTCTGTTTTATTTAATGTTTTTATCTTGAATACCCTGAGTTGTGCCTGGAACATACAAGGTATTCAATTGACATTTATTGAATGAATGAAGGAAGGACCTACTTATGCACATATTATGCATGGCTAAGGGAATGGAAGAGCTGTGTTAATTTTATTTGTGATGGGAAATTTAAAAGGACTAATTCTATGGACAGCAGTATAGTCTAGTTTATTTTTAATACATGAAAATCTTTATCGTTTAAATTTTAAGAATTCTTCTAATAATTATTAATAGAAACTTGATTTAATATCAAGAGATATTATCTGAATGGGCCAAAGGATCATTCTTTTTGATAAAAAACACAATTACACAATTTATATCAGAAAGTTAAGAATGATAAACTTTATAGGGGCACAGTGCTTATAAACATAAATGAAATAAAAAATAATAATTAACTATAGATGGGATAATAAAAAAATCAAATAATCGAGATAAATAAACTATAATTTGCTATTTAAACTCAGGAGCTGAATTTTTGTTTTAGTTAATGGACTTGGAAATTAACTTTATTTCTTTGGGCAAAATTGTATAATCTTTCACCAAGTGTGCAGGTAAACATAAAGGATTTTCTGTATGTTAAAGAATTGAGGCTTCATCAATGTATGAAGAATGCTACAAAAAAACAAAACAAAAGAAGTTCCATAATAGGGCAATGCCTCTAACTCAAGGAGTAGGACACTGGCCCCATATAGCGGGGGTGGTGGTTTCTAACCTGGCTCCAGCCAAAACTGAAAAAAAAAAAATCTCCATAATAAATAAAAATAGCAAATTTTGTCATCTTTACTGAGTGCTCTAGATAATCACTCCTACAGGCACCTGATTTGTTTGGGTCTTGTGTAAGTACGATAAGGCGTTGTGGGAATAATACTCGTGGCAATAACAAAAGTCCAGTAACATCTTCATGTATGTGTTAGCCCAGCCTAGAGACAAGTCTGCAGAAAGGTTGACGGGAGAGTCAGAGAACATGCGTTTAAGCAAATTGCAAGTGTGATAAAGTCATCCATGGGGCAGGCTCCACCTAATCTCTCCAGCAATGCTTACAGAAATTGAATGAAAGTAAAACTTACAACCCATGCATGCCAGCAAAGCCCGAGAAACTAGCAAACTGTTCTCTTCTAGTGAAAGAAGAATGCATTTCAATATTTTTATTTTTAGCTTTCTCTCTCTTTCCACTCACACATGTACACACACACACGAGTTTACCTATATTTGTATATGTATATATATGTACATATGTACATAAGGGGTTGTCTGTGTATCATATGTTTATTTTTTTAAATAATCTTTTTCCTTTTTAGCTCTTATTTTTATTCTAAGCGATTAATGGTGAAAACAAAAAAGTAAGAAGATGCTTTGACAGTCTGGAACTAACTCAGACAAATATCCCTCCCCCCAAATAGAGGGATTGCTCCATTCCATTTCATCTCTGAACTAAAATATCAAATTGATAAGAGTTGTTATGCAGCGCAGTTGTGCCATTGACTGCAGATAAATCAGTGACACTCCGTTCAGCTTTCAAACCTTGTGATGGTTGATGTAGTTTAAGGTCACTGGGAAGAGAAGTAGAAGTAGATTTTGGATAAAAATATACAGAAGTGTTTTTAAGGTACGTCAGATTGTGTCATCTTTATCATTTAAATTTCAAGAAGTTATTCTAAAAGTTATTGATTTAAAATAGAGAGATGTTTTCTGAATGGGCCAAAGGATCATTCTTTATTGATAAAAAAAACACAATTTATATTAGAAACTTTATAGAGGCACAGTACCTGCAAACATAAATGGAATAAAAAGCAATAATTTAACTGTAGCATGGAGTGATCAAAAAAATCAAATAATTTGGTTTGAAACTTGAAATAATAGACATGCATGAATGGACACCCTACAAATACACGTTTTCTTAAGTGCTACCAAAATCTTAATGTTAATTATAACCTTGTAAAAGGTGAAAAGCTTAAAGCTATATATATATGTATATATATATATATATATATTTTTTTTTTTTTTTTGAGACACCGTCTACGTCACCCTCGATGGAGTGCTGAGGCATCACAGCTCACCTCAACTTCAAACTCTTGGACTTAAGCGATTCTCTTGCCTCAGCCTCCCAGGTAGCTGGGACTATAGGCACCCGCCACAATACCCTATTTTTTGGTTGCAGTAGTCACTGTTGTTTAGCAGGCCTGGGCTGGGCTCGAACCTACCAGCCTTGGTGTATGTGGCTGGCACCCTACTTACTGAGGAAGGAGCACAGGGCCTTAAAGCTATGTTTTTGATAACAGAGTAAAGCTGGAAGTTAAGTATAAAAGTTTAAAGAAAAACAATAATGCTTTGAAGTTGAACTATCAATTTCATATCTGAAACAACTATTTCTTTAAAGAAAAAATAGAATTATATATTTTAAACATTAATTTTGGAAAACATATTTCCCTATTTTCCATTTAATTAGAAAAATGATGCAAGTAACTTTATTCATTCATAAATTTAACAAACTTTCCTCTAATACCCGCTATTGGCCACAAACTACTTTTGCACTAGAGATAACAAAACTCTGCCCTTAGGGAACTTCAGGGTGAAAGTAATTTTTTTTTTAAAGGGGGATAAATCCACACAGTGCCCATAATCCAAGCACTCTGGGACGTCGAGGCTTGTGGATCGCTTAAATTCAGGAGTTGAACACCAGCCTGAGCCAAAGTAAGACCGTCTCTACTAAAAATAGAAAAACTAGCCAGTAGTAGTAGTGGGGCATGCTTGAAGTCCCAGGTTCTTGGGAGGCTGTGGAAAGAGGTTTGCTCAACAAGAGTTTGAGGTTGCTGTGAGCTATTAATGCCATCACACTTTACCTAAATGAAGGATGAAAACTCTGTCTCAAAAAAAAAAAAATCAAATCACAGGAAGAGGAAGACCCCTCCTGGCAACTGCAGCAACACCAAAAATAAAATAACTGGCATTTGATAAAGCCAAAGAGCTTTTTAGCTTAGCACAGCTAAGGGCACTACAACCAAGAGAAAGAGTAAGCATACTCAGTACATCTACATGTACAGACGTGAGAACGTAAGTGTATATGCCGTACAGAAGACAGGAATGATGATCCTTTGGCCCATTCAGAAATGATGTCTGTGGATCATTAACCGTGGACTGAATACTATGTACAGAAAAAGGCTTTCTCCTCACACAGGAGAAAATGGTACTGAAGTAAAAAATTTACAGTGTATCATTACACATAATTTACATATTTCATAATTATACAGACATACACACCATATATGGAGGCATGTTTAATTAAGAAAACACTCTACATCAACGTTTGAAAATTAAAACCATCCTTCTAAAAACAGCTTTTTTTTTTCTTCTAATTTCAGAGTATTACAGGGCTACAAAGTTTTGGTTACATGAATTGCTTTTGTGCAGTGAGAGTCAAGGTCATCCGGAGTGTGCATCGTACCTGTTAGAAGGAATATCTTTTCTCTCCTACTTTTTTCTTTTTCTAACGTTGTTCTTGAAATTACTGAAGACATTGTTCTCAAAATTGCTTTTTCAGTTAAAATCTGCAAAAGGCTATTTCTTGCTGTGATGCTTATAGAGTTAATAAATTCTTTACAGGAAAGCTTAATATTCCATAATACGGATACAATAGACTTATTAATACGTCCCATCTATTATCATTTATTTCTGTGGAAACACTTCCTCATAAAGGGATTGTTGGATCGTGAAGTAATTTTATTGGATACCTCAGGGTTTATTTTCCAGAGCTGTGTGACAATTCACCCTTCATTAGCGACACAGGAAGAGCTATTTACCCACATTATTATCAGCATTGGATAGCGTCTTTTTAGATTATACAAATTTGATGGAGTCAAAATGATCTCATTTCACTTTCAATAAGAAACTCAGAGATTTCTTTCAATATTTTATGTGATATTTTTCTGTGAATTTCTTGTTATTTTAGCCTATTTGCATATATGTTCTTAATTTTTCATTTTAACTTGCATGTAATTTAGAAATACAAATTGCATGTTGCAAAAAAAAGGTCGTGGTCTATCTGCCCTTCTAATTTGTGCTCTCAAGAATAAATTACTTGTAACCCTCTTTGTTGACTTTTAAAAAATCTGTCCCCCAGGCTTGGCACCTGTGGCTCAAGTGGCTAAGGCGCCAGCCACATACACCTGAGCTGGCGGGTTTGAATCCAGCCTGGACCTGCCAAACAACGACAGCTGCAACCAAAAAATAGCCGGGCATTGTGGCAGGCACCTGTAGTCCCAGCTACTTGGGAGACGGAGGCAGGAGAATTGCCTGAGCCCAAGAGTTGGAGGTTGTTATGAGCTGTGATACCATGGCACTCTATCCAGGGTGACAGCTTGAGGCTCTGTCTCAAAAAAAAAAAAGAAAGGTCCCCTATCTATAAGAATCTTTATGTATAAGAATAAAACTCCTATACTGTCACATTTTCATTTTCTAATTTTACTTATTAACACCTTTCCTACTATGATGAAACTTGAGTGATTCTGTTTTGCTATATGCAGCCCTCATTCTACACATGGACGCTTCTTCTCATCCTACTAAATTTATATAATTACTTATATAACTTTGTGACTACACATTTTCTATAATTATTTACATCCTAATTTTGTTTGGATCAATAATCTCTGCTTATGTTCTGTCTATGTCATAATCTTCACAGCTGAGCCATGCCGTGCGTGTTGATAAGCCTTCTCTACATACCGTTTGGTTTTCTCTTAAATTTGTCTTATTTTCCCATCTCTTGTTTTTCTATCTACTTATTGCTAATTAAACTGTCAATTCTTTCCAAGTAATCTAAATATTCCCTCAACTTACGTATCATCTGATGTTAGTATCCCTCAATTGTATCACTTGGGAGGGGATTTTTGGGCCCTGTGAGAAGCTCTAATTAGTTTGTTCATGAGATTGCTTCACAGCTATTGGCTTGAGATCTCTTCTCTCCAAACTTTTGTTTTATTCATTTATTTATTTATTTATTTATCTATTTATTATTAAATCATTGCTGTGTACATTAATGCAGTCATGGGGTACAATGCACTGATTTTATATACAATTTGAAATATTTTCATCAAACTGGTCAACATAGCCTTCATGGCATTTTCTTAGTTATTGTGTTAAGACATTCTGTATTAGTAAGTTTCACATGTACCCTTGTAAGATGCACTGTAGGTGTGGTCCCACCAATCACCCTCCCTCCACCCAGCCTCCTCCTCTCCTCCCTTTCCCCTTTCCCCATATTCTTGAGCTGTATCTCCAACCTTTTAAGAAGCATCACCCACCAGGTATATAATGCTGGCCTCATGTCTTACTTTTCTGTTACAGGAGCCACATTAAACAAGTAAAAAAGATACAGATGAAATTAACTTTTATGACATTTGATTTATTCCAGGATGTCAAAAGTATCAACATTTCAACAATTTCTCCATCCACTGGATCACCTAAGTGTTTCTTGATTTAACTTCTCCTTTTTTTTAGGAGAAGCATAGCTTCTAAGTGTAGCTTCTAAGATGTCTAAAGAATCATACTTGGCTTCCCACTTTCCCACAGTGATGGTGGAAAAATGCCTTGAAAATTCTAAGGAAAAATTATTTCCATTTAAAATTTTCCATAAAGAAAGTGAAAGAAATAACAGGGAAGTTATCAAAACCTCTATCTTCTCCTTTTAGCTTTTCTTAGAAGCTTGGGAGATTTTTCTTTGTCTTCTAAAATTCTGTGATGATGTGCGTTGGTGAGTATGTTTCCTTCATTCCCGTAGCCTCTTTGGGGATCATTTTAATCTGGAAGCTCAAGGACTTCGGGTTAGGGGTATTTTCTTGAATCTCTTTCCTGGTGAATTCCCTTCCTTCTACTCTCTCCGAGGCCTCTGTGACTCCCACTGTTCAAATTGTAGACTTCCTGGAGGGATCTCTAATTTTCTTTATTTGTTTTTTCCTAATTTGAAATCATGCAAATCATATTTTTAATTGCAAGAGCTCTTATTTGTTCATTGTATTTTCTTTTATGCAGCTTATTACACTTACTTCCTTCGTGGATAAAATACCTCTTTGTTTTTCGTTTTGTTTTTGAGACACAGTCTCACTCTGCTATCCTAAGTAGAGAGTAGTGGTGTCATCATAGCTCACTGCAACCTCTAACTCCCGGGCTCAAGCGAGCCATCTTCCTGCCTCAACATCTTGGGAGTAATTTGTTTTGTTCCCCTGGAGATATTAATAATAGGGTCTTGTTTAACAAAATATTTCCTCCTTCTGAAATGTTTTTTTCTTACAATTCGCTTTTTTGCCTGTGTTTCCTTGGTCCTTGTCTTTCGTCTCAGATGATAACTTTAAATGGCAGAGCATACTTAGCTTTTGGGGTGGGGTCAAAAATCTAATTAGAAGCAATGTATCTATGAGTGGGATAATTCTCCTAATTCTTTATTGTGCAGTGCTTTGGTTGGTATTTTCTTGGGGTTTACCCGAAAGAGAATCCTTAGATATCCTAGAAAAGTGGAATAAGAGGTCTACAGGTCTGTACATTCAACACATATACTCACATTTCATTGTCTTGTTTTCTTTTTGATACACTTGTCCTCAATTATGTTGGGGCCTCCACTCCAGAGTCTTTGGGAAAAAAGAAACTTCTCCTGTGAAAAACTCCTAATTTGGGGCCAGAATACGTTAAAGTCAGCCTTTGATAGCTAAAAGTGGGGACCAAGATCTGAGAGGGGGGATGTCTACCAGATTCTGAAATGGAATTTCTATCAATACTCTAGGTTAGGGGTCCTCAAATGTTTTAAACAGGGGGCCAGTTCACTGTCCCTCAGACCATTGGAGGTCCTGACTGCGGGCCCTGGGACAAGTCAGCTGCTAAGCAGGACAGGCAGCGGCAGAAAAAACACCTGGTGGGCCGGATAAATGTCCTCAGCAGGCTGCATGCAGCCCGTGGGCTGTAGTTTGAGGGCACCTGCCTAGGTTTTAGCCCTAATTTTGCTGCCAGTAAGGAGGTACTAGGTGATGACAATTTGTGAGTCTTTTGCGTGTGTGCTTCAATAAATATAGTTGCTTATTCCTTTCTCAAGGACTGACTTAGAAGTCAGCTTTCTTATTCTGCTAAGCTACAGACTTTGCAGCTTGGAAAGACTGGGCGGTGTTGACTCCTCCATCATTTTGAGTTTACAGGCTATGTCAACCAGTTCGATGTAAGCATTCCAAATTGTATGTAAAAATCAACACATTGTACCCCATAAAGTCATTAATGTACAAAGTTATGATTTAATACAAAAAATTGCTAAGAGAAAAAATATATCATTCCTTAAACAAGAAAAAAAAAAGAAGTCACTTGGGTTTTGTTTCAACGGGGTGGAGTGGAGAGAGTAGAGCTAATGAGCACATTTTAATCAGACATCTTTGCTGGAGACATAGAGACGTAGAATTCATTCTGTTGTCATGACTGGACCTTCTTCCACTTAGAAGGACCATGAGCATTTTAGTTGAGGCCCTGATGCTATTTGTGTGGGGAGGCCATTTATTCCCTTTGGAAAGTGTTCCTTGGCTTTTCGTAGCCAAGAAAGTCAACCCAAAGATGTTAAAATCATGTAAAACAGAGGAGGTCGTGGAGATAAGTCAGTGTAATAGCCTCATATTACACATGCAGAAATAGAAGCCAGGAAAATGTAACAGTCTTTCCAGAGTCATTAAATAATAATTAGCTGAGTAAGTATTTAATCCTGTCCAGGTTTTCATGTATGCCTTTCCCTTAGATTTTTAGTTTTCTCGTTTTTCTACCATACTGCACTGAGGGCTAGAATATAATTTATTTGTTTGTGCATTTATTTGTTTATTACCTGTGTTCTTCCACCTGCAAAGAAAAGCTTTCTGAGGTCAGGAAATACCTCTTTGCATAGCCCTTTTCACTTAACCCAGCACCTGTTATTTCCAGCACAAAATAGGGGCATATAGCTGGACTCAATAGATATTTTAAACAAAGTGTGGCATACAATTGCATTATCACGTTTTAGCCTGGAATGGCCACATTTTGTCATATTTATACCTTATGATTTATATGGTAAACTCTTCCAACTCTTCCTCAAATAAAACCTAACACAACAATGATCCAGTGTTACTTTTACTGCAGATGCTATTGATAAGTAACCTTTATTCCTCTTTCAATCATTAAAAATATGTAACCATGCCAACAATGATCATTGAAAAGTATGCTTTTGTAAAACGGAACACCCACCACATTATTTTCTTGAGAATCTAGAGTTATCACAAACATAAATGATACCATAATATTACTGTCTGTGTCTTTTCTACCTTCCCTTAAATACAATAAGAGAAGTAAATATGTCTCCACTCATGATTTCAGGGGAGAAAAGGCCTCTTCAATTCTGAGGCATATTATTATAAGATTATGTGAAATGTCTTTGTATTTTGTGTGTCGCCCAGAAACGGTGCATGCATCAGTTACCAGATTGCATATTTCAGTAGAGAGAATATTTAGAGAAGCACAAAGAATGTCCATTGCATATTTATTAAAATTAAAAGAATTTTAGTTTGTGTGTCAGGGACATTCCATTTACCATTCTCACTGGCAGATGAAAGAGCACACGTGAAATTTAAATGATGTACTAAGGAGAAAATAAAACCACTTTGCCTCTGCTGCTTGAATTTGGTTCTTGGAAATTTTAAACCTTTTTAGCTAAGTGTTCCCTTTGCTCTTGAGGGTGGAGAACTTTGGAAAGAAAGATCTTGACATGATTTTTCCAAGCTTTCAAGGACCGGATTTAGCATTTACGGGATTACTGAAGGCCAACAGTCTCTTACATCAGATTCGTGGGGCGCAAACTACTAAAATATTTAGCTGTTGTTTCCAGAAGATAAATGAGCAGTCAGAACTGTTATAGGGCTCGATAGAAAAGTGAATGCCGCCATGGGGTGAAGTTGGGAAGCCACAGGAGGGAGAGGGATGGTGAGAGGAGGCAGAAATGAGAGATACCTGATCAGAATGAGGTTCGTTAAAATGCAAAAGCTCATTAGAAACTCTTCCCATTCATTGGCCTCAGGGGAAAACTGCGTCTTTAAGTTATTTTATGAAGTTTTGGGAGATTCTTATTACAAAATATTTCATCTTGCTCCTGAGAGCTTTCTGCACTTTTCCGCACTACATCAACTACCAATAATTTATTGTCTTCTGGAGGGGCTCTCATTCTTAAAAGGCTCTGAACTAGACCCTCAGAGGTCCAGGGCGAAGTTGTCACACGGGCTCCAGGTTCAAACGATAGGATCAACGATAGGATCTGTTGGGCTGTGTGACTTTGGAAAAGATTCTGAACTTTTCTCAGACTAGGAAAGGGGGAAAAATGAAAAGGTATTTACTTCAAAGGGATGTGATGCTGATTAAACGTGGTCCTATGTGTAAAATACAAGTAGGCTGGCAGGTGTAGAAGGCACAGCATACCGACTGCCTATCATGAGTTCTCAGGAAATCCAGATTCTCTCTGCATGGTCGTCTATGTTGACTTTCTTCTTGAACTCTGTGTTGCAGCAAATTGAGGCTTTCTGAAATTTCTTAAGAAACCTAAAGATTTCTTGTTTTCTCATTAGCGCATGTAATTTTCTATACCTTACTTAAACTTCCTCTTCCTCAGTTTCTATCTTGCCAAATTGGCCCTAGCACAAATGTCAGCTCTTTAAATAATGATGGCCCTTTTTTCACAAAAATGAATATTTCTCTTCCAATGGAACCTACTATAATATTTTAGTATGTCATTTATCACACTTTGCCTTTCAAACTCTTTGTGGTATAAGGGATGTTTCTTGAACTGAGCTTTGTGGATCCTGGGTGATCTGTATACATAGTCTCAGTTTCTATGAGAATTCATGGATGTTACACTCTCCTCTTGATGAAACTCTTAAAATACACACACACACGCCCACACACGTATATGCATCTTCTGGGTCACCTGTATAACAACTTTGTAATTGAGTATCGGCAAACCTTTTTATTTCCCATAATTAATTGTCATTGTGTTTACAATGACCCACCATTTCAAATAGGGAAGGGTCATGGGTGGAAGTGACTCCGTGCATCGGGGGTCTGACCTTGCTGAGCAATCCGTGCTCTCTGTGCCACCCTCACTCGCACTGCGGAATGATGTCTGGGGGAGGGAGCGCTTTCCATCCTTCACACACTAATTATCCACACCTCATTGGCAATAAGTCTAATAGTAAATACGCAAAGAACGGAAATGATTTCTCTTTGGATGTTATAGCTTAAGGTGCACTTTTATACTGATTAGCCCATTAAAATAAAGACAAATTTCATTGTTAATAAGAAAATGAAGAGATGTGATCCTGATAGCTTAGCATAGCCAGAACTTAGCATAGCCGGATTTGGAAGATTCAATTCAAAAACAAGTTCTATAGGAAAGCATGAAAATATGTTTCTATTACTGAATGCAACATAAGCAAATTAGTTTCAATAAATTCTCTCTCTCTGTCTCTCTCTCTCTCTGTATATATACATATATATATATATGTATATATACACATATATACATACATATATATCTCATAAAAGTAATCTATAGCATTAATCTAACATTTTCAAATTTAATGTTACTGGTTTGCAGTAGCTTCATTAATTTTATTCTTTCTCTCAACAATGATTTATCGTCTTGCTGTATACGAATCGCTCATCTAGTTACTATAAATATAAGACTGAACAGAGAGATATGTTTTCTCTTGTGGACTTTTTATTACAATGAAAGAGACAGACTATTATCAAATGAGCATATAAACTACACAGGGTATAAAATCCTGATTAATTATTAGGAGGAAAACTAAAATAGCAAAGGGTATCAAGGAGGAGGTGAAATATCATTGAAGTTCTGAAAAAAGTATATAACTTTTTATGTAAAAAACCAGGGGGAGAACATTTCTGGCAGAGGAAAAGAGCAGATACAGGTATGTTATAGGAGAGCTTGCTGGTCTTGGCGCCTGTAGCTCAGCAGTTAAGGCGCCAGCCACATACACCTAGGCAGATGGGTTCAAACCCAACCAGGGCCTGCTAAACAATAATGAGAACTACAACAATAACAAAAAAATAGCCAGGCATTGTGGCAGCACCTGTAGTCCCAGCTACTTGGGAGGCTGAGGCAAGAGAATCGCTTAAGCCCAAGAGTTAGAGGTTGTTGTGAGCTGTGATGCCACAGCACTCTATCAAGGGCAACTTAGTGAGACTCTGTCTCAAAAAAAAAAAAAAAAAAGAAAAGAAAAAAAGAGGGTGTGGATTTTGTTGGCTAGCAATCAGCTACATATTGCCAGAGCAGTCTAAATAAGAGTCAGAATAAAATGAAATCAAGTTAGAGAGGTGAAAGCCTGGGCTACATCTGAAGGGTACGGTAAAATCATAGGAAAGGGCTCGGCTTTTCTTCTGGGTCCAAGGGGAGCCACTGGACAGATTTCAGTGTGGAAACGGTGTGATCTGATTTATGGTCAACCAGGAGTCCTCTGACTACTGTGTTTACAGTGGACTTAAAGGAAGACAAATTCAGAGACTGCTCCAGGTGGGAAGTGGCAATTACCTGAACTAGGAGGAGGTTCGTGGGAGCCGTGAGCAAATGTGCATTCTGGATTTGTTTTGAAGATAAAGCCTGCAGGATTCACTGATGGGCTAGAGCTGGAGAGTGAGAGAGAGAAGGAAGTTAAGGGTGATATTATTATTTTTGACTTGGATTATTGGAAGAATGCAGTTGCCATTAACTTCAATAGTAAAAACCTCCTGAAGGGGTTAGGTTTGGAACTAGAGTGGAATATCTAGAGATCAGCTTTGCAAATAGTGAGTTTAAGAAGCCTGTTTAATATCCTGAGAAAATGTTTTTGAGTGTGAGGGCTGCTCATAGTTATAAGGATAAAAGTTAAACTTTTTGTATTTAATAACACTGTGAATATCATAATTTAAACCACCAATTGGTCTTTAAACCACCTTAATTTTCCTCTTTCAAAAGAGCTCTATTCATCATTTGGGTGTAAAAAATACTGTTACAGGAGATAAGAGCTCAAAATGCTTTGAAGTCAGACAAACTAGGGCTTGAGTCCTAATTCAATCATTTTCTAAATATGTGACTTTATCTGGTTTATTTTCTTTGCTATTCTGTTAGGCATTTCAAAACTGAGTATAGACATACCTACATCAAGAGGTTGTGGAAATGAAATAAGATGATGGTGATAAAATATATAATTCAATGTCTTTTCTGGCACTTAATTGGGATCCAAGAAACACGTTACTTCTCATTCCTAAAAGTATCTCGATTTGCCACGGAAAAAAAGTGACAGAATTTGACTGGGAGACTCAACAGGGAGGACTCAGTCAAGAATGTGAGTAGTAAGAATGAAGATACAATAATTCTATAAAAAAACAATTTGAAATAAATAATATCTAAGGCAAATATTTGAAGTGGAGGTCCAGTAATGAATCAAGGGGCGTGAATCAAAGCCAAATATTTGGGTACCGGGTAGCAGTCAAAGGAGGGTTTTGCTAAATAGATAACAGCAGATTGTGCACTTAGGAGATCATGGCATGCATGGTGGTGAAGGAGAAAGATCTGATGGTTATCAGGCAGGGAAATTTTAGATTTTAGCATTCAGCGACTCTTTTTTTAAAATTACTGTTTGGGATTCATTGAGGGTATTAAGAATTAGGTTATACCGATTGCAGTTGTTAGGTAAAGTCCCTCTTGTAAAAGTCAGTGGCTTTTTAAAAAGAATAGCAATGGGTAGTTTCTTATGAAATCTTTACAAAATAGTTTGTTTCCCTATTTATTGAAACAATACAAATTCAGGTCTTCTAAGTTTAGCAATGTTTTCTGTAAGTTCATGGGATTGATTCATTCCAAGGGCATTTTTTTCCTTTAGTTTTTTATTAAATTGTAACTGTGTACATTAATGCATTTATGGGGTTTAAACAAACCATATGCATAAAATTTAAACAAATATACACACATTTATATATTACATATGCATATACTTATACATGTATATGTCTATACACCCAGTGGTTGGTGTCTTTTTTTTTTTTTTTTGAGACAGAGTCTCACTACGTTGCCCTGGGTAGAGTGCCTAGAGTGCTGCAGCGTCACAGCTCACAGCAGCCTCCAACTCCTGGGCTCAGGAGATTCTCTTGCCTCAGCCTCCTGAGTGACATTGGGCACTGCCACAATGTCCAGCTATTTTTTGTTGCAGTTTGTCCGGGGCTGGGTTTGAACCCACCACCCTCAGTATATGGGGCCAGTGCCCTACACACTAAGCATAGGAACCTCCCAGTTGGTGTCATTTTTAAAGGGTTCATAGTCAAGATGGCTTGAGTGACAGGACAGAGGTGGAGCTGACATGCTTGGTAAAGGAGCTCAGGGCAGGTTCTCAACTTCTTGTCGGGGCAAACTGAATACTGTTTCAAGACTCGTGAAAGAGAAAATTCCCGCCTGTCTCTGTATTCTTCATGTTGGGGGACAGGGTGGGACCTCTGCAGTTGCCTTCCATCAGAGAAGACGTGGGCGGTGGTGAGGCTTGAGAACGCATGACCTTCATTCATGTGTCTCAGAAGCAGCCTGCAGAGGAGGCTGAAACGTCACAGGGATCTCAGCGTCCTGCTCTCCGTGGTCTCCTAATTAGCTCTCCACCTCAGTGACACCCTCCATTCACTTTGATGGGTCGGTCTATATCCTGCTGGGGTTTCTCAGCAGTTCATCAAATAAAAATGTCAGCAGCTCTTTGGAGGATGGTAGAGGAAGAAGCCAGCTAAATCCCAAGCCAAATAATGTAGCTGAACATTCCATGAAGAAATAGTGCTATAACCGTGAAGAGTTTCCTAAGCACTGATATTGTTTGTTTGTTTGATTAACTATATACATTCAATTTTCTTAGTAAAGGGCTATTCAAATTATCGGTACACATATCTGTTTTATGTTGGGTGTGTTGTAATACTTTGTAAGTTTCATGGAGCTGATGCGTTTCGTTTAGCTGTCGACTTTTTACATGCACAATTGTTTTTGTTTGCCCCTGTTGCCTTTTTGATGTCTGTAGGGTTCCCATGTATATCTTATGCTCTATTCCTGGTATTGATAATCTGTCTCTTCTTTCCTTTATTCTTTGTCTGTCCTGCTAGAGGCCTGTCACTTTTATTACGACTGTCATAGAAAAAAAAGTTTTGGTTTTCTTGATTTTTCTATTGTATTTCTGTTTTTAGTTTCACTCATTTCTGCCCTTTCGTATGTTTTTTCTTCAAGTTTTTTGTTTATTTTGCTTTTTTTCTCAGTTTTTAAGGTGGGAGCCTAGGTTATTGATTTAAAGTTTTTCCATTTTTCTAAAATGTACCTTTAGCACTCTAAACTTTCTTCTGCAATGGTGTCTCAAAAATCCCATTCTATATTTTTTTTCACTCAGCTCAATGTGTTCTTATTTCTGTTTAAACTTCTTGATTGATCCATGACTTCTTTAGAAATGTGCCCTTAAGTGTCCACATATTTAGAGACTGTCCTGTTTCTAGAGATTGCCCATTATATTCTAGTGTTTTATTTTGTTTTTAATTAATTTTTTTTTTTTTTTGAGACAGAGTCTCACTATGTCATCCTCGGTAGAGTGCTGTGGCATCACAGCTCATAGCAACCTCAAACTCTTGGGCTTAAGCGATTGTCTTGCCTCAGCCTCCCAGATAGCTGGCACTAGAGGCACCTGCCCAGCTGTTTTTTGATTATAGTTGTCATTGTTGTTTGACAGGCAGGAGCTGGGTTCAAACCCGACAATTCTGGTGTATGTGGCAAGTTTCATTTGTTTTTAATTCAAATTTGGGAAACAGCCATTTCAACATCTTTATCCTCTCCTTTTCAGATTCTGATCACACAAATGTTAAATCTTTTTACACACTCCCTTGAGTGTCTCCGGCTCAGCTCATTTTATCTTATTTATTTTCTTTTCAGTCTATTTCTTTCCTTTACTCAGATTGCATAATTTCCCTTATTCTGTCTTCCAATTCACTGGCTCATTCTTCTAGCCCTTCCACTTTGCTGTCTGGCCTATCCATTGAATTGTTATTTTGGCTGTAGTATTTTCAAGTTCTAAAATTTCATTTGATTCATCCTTCTATCTTTTATTTCTTTGCTGAAACTTTCTATCCTTACATTTGTTACAAGCATATTCAAAACTGTTCACTGAAAAAGCTGTGGGTTTTTTTTTTTTATGGCTCCTTTAAAATCATCTTCAGTTAATTTTAATATCTGTGCCATCTCTGGTTTGACAAATATTGGTTATCTTTTCTTATGCATTTTGGAATCTTTCTGGGTTTTTCTAGGGTAGTTTTTTTTATTGAAACCTGAACATTTTAGTATTTATTATTATTACATGACTTCAACCTTACCTAAATCCTGTATTTAACATGCTTCCTCTGACACAGACCTGTAGGAAAGGGGTGCAGACTGGCAGGTGGAGATGGAATTCCAAGTTATTGGGTCAGCTTCCATGGAAAACCAGGAGGAGAGGGCCACCCATTTTTGCTGGACTTGAGTGGGAATTCAGATGTCCCCCGCAGCCTTTGCTGACGCTCCTGGATGAGGGATGCAGGGAACCTCAGGTATCTTACCCTAACCTAACTGCAAGGTTGCTATCTGCTTATCTGCTTTCTAGTTTGCTAACTTCGCCAGCTTTTTTTTTTTTTTTTTTTAAAGAAAACACCAGAAATTCACCTACATACCATTCTTTCAGCAACAACTTCACTAACTGGTCTCTTTTCTTCACCTTTCAGAGTTTTCTTTTTATATTTTATAAAGGTTTTATTTGCACTTTTGAGACTTTTTATTCATTTTTTTTCTATACTTAAAAAGAAGAATAGGGGTGGTACCTGTGGCTCAAAGGAGTAGGGCACCAGTCCCATATGCCGGAAGTAGCAGGTTCAAACCCAGCCCCGGCCAAAAACTGCAAAAAAAAAACAAAAAAGAAGAAGAAGAAGAATAGAACAAAGAAAGTCTGTAAGTCTATTCTGTCTTTCTACAAGTGGAAGTCCTCCATAAATTATTGTTCTGGTTCTTTTATTCATTCAACAAATACTTACTGGGTGTCTGCTGAGTGCCAGTGATTAAAAAAGATAGCTATGCTTCTTGCCATCAAGGTGATTAGATTCTAGTGAGGAAGATAAAAAGTAAACAAATATAAAATTATTAGTTAATTGAAATCGGACCAAATTTTATCATACAGAGTAACATATGAGCAAATACAGAAGACTTTACTTGGTTTTATACAATATTTTAATGTAATATTTTATACATGCATTAGTTGTAAATAATGTTATGTATGATATTCCAAAAAGGAACACAGTTTTGTTTTTCTTAGTAGGAATAGAAGACTAGCATAAATCTGTTGAAATAAACACCAAATAAACATAATAGAATTTTACCTAGTGTCTAATAAACTTATGATATGATAATGGTCAAAAATAATGCTTTTGAATGTTCAATCACAAACCTGGAAGTGGAGGATATTTCTAACTAGTATATTCTTGTGCTTTTGAGGTTACTATAATGAATGACCTCTCTCTCTCTCTCATCAGATTATCTCTTATTGCCACAAAGAAGACAGAATTCAGAACTCTAGGTTAAGTGAATTTTGGTTATACTCCCAAAACATCTGCAGGTCTTGTATGCTTGAAACTATAAAGCACTGACCAAAAAAAATCAAAGATATATAAGAAATAAAGAGACAGGCACATTATTCATGGATCCGGAGACTCACATAGCAAAGATGCCAATTCTACCCAATGTAATATACATGCCTAGTACAATTCCTATCAAATTCACAGCGAGATATTTTTGTGGATATAGACAAGATTATTCTACAATTTATATCAAAAGGCAGAGGAATTGGACTAGCTGAACAGGTACGAAAAAAGATGAAGAAAGTGGGAGCAATTGCTCTATCCACTTGCAGGATCTATTTTTTATAGCTAGTGAGTGAGCTCAGGTCATTTCATCTCTATCTATGACTCCTTGGTGTAAAGACTATTTTGAATTAAAGGCCATTA
Organism: Galago senegalensis; assembly: GCA_963575145.1. Classification (NCBI taxonomy): domain Eukaryota; kingdom Metazoa; phylum Chordata; class Mammalia; order Primates; family Galagidae; genus Galago; species Galago senegalensis. The sequence continues at coordinate 28,780 of CAUYTI010156801.1, forward strand.
GAGATCAATGTGTTTTCTGGTATTGGTTGAACACATGGATCAAAGGAATAGAATAGAGACTTGAGAGAGAAATTCAAATATATATACCTTATTGTCTTTTGCCAAAGGTACACAATTACATGAGAAAGGTATAGAGGCTTAAACATCATACTTACTACAACAGTCACTAATACCATGACTCATCTGAGGAATGACTGAGAACAAGACATTCTCCTGGCAATCCTGGAAATCTCTTGTGACTTGGAAGGCAAG
>CAUYTI010156803.1:0-49113 GCA_963575145.1 Galago senegalensis
CTCACACGCTGTCCAGCCGTCCGTCCGTCTTCCACCCAGGCAGAGTCTCACACGCTGTCCAGCCGTCCGTCCGTCTTCCACACGGGCAGAGTCTCACACGCTGTCCAGCCGTCCGTCCGTCTTCCACACGGGCAGAGTCTCACACGCAGTCCAGCCCTCTGTCTTCCACACGGGCAGAGTCTCGGTATGTCATTCAGGTGTCTCTCCTGCACCCTCATCCAGGAACCTCTGTGTGCACCCAGGGAGGACGTCGCACACCAGCAGGAAGGCGGCATACTTTCTTCCTCCCATCTTAAAACAAAGCAAAATGACCCTCTGAAACAAAAACCAAAATATTCTACGCACAGGTCACTTTGGTTTTAAAGTGGAGAATGACCTCAAGAGTTACAAAGAGAAAAGAAGGGTGGGTTTGCTGTAGAAAGGCACCAAGAACCCAGCCACTGGGGGAAAGTTGGCGCTTTCTAAATTCTCTAATAATCAGTCACGGAAGAGGCCAGCACTGCTCAGCAGAATGTGATGAGCCGAACCTTGCCACACAAATATTGGTCTTATTTAAGGACACGAGGCTGGCTCAGAAGCATTAGCTGTGACATTTTGCTAAATGATGCCACCCAGATGCCCCTGGCACGAGGAGAGGATTTGAAAGCCATGGGGAGGGCAAATGCTTACAGGTGAAGCTGAGTGCCCAAAAGTCACATTAGGGCAACTTTTAGATAGACCCCCAGCTGTGTCTATCTCCAGGTGAAAAGGGCCTAGGGAGGAGACCCATGCCGGCCTTGGCCAAGTGCGCATGTGTTTCTGAAACAACCCCCAGACTGGAGGTATTACACAGGCCTCCTCCAGGGATGCCCATTCAGGTGAGTGGTCATCATCTGGGCTGGCACCAGGGCCACAGGGCATCTCTGACCCACAGCAAAGCATCAGAAGCAACAGCAGGACTCAGCACCCGATCCCCAGCTCAAAAGTGACTGAAAATCCTGGAGCATCTAGTCCTTCACCCCTAGAGCACACAGGGCAGGAGCAGTCCCAGTAGTTTTCTGGACACTGTCCTCACCCTAGAAATGCTACTTGAGCTGCATGGGAATATTCCAGAGCCAGCACAGGGCTCCTGACCCACTCAGCCCCCAGCCCCCACCCTGGCCCCACACGGGGCCGACTGTGCCTCCGGGCAGCAGATACCGAGGGACTCCCGGGCAGGAACTGGAGCCTTCTGGGCCCCACCCTCCACACGTGTCCACTTCGTGATGTTTCCTTCCTTCCAGGATAATGGTGTGTACACCTTTTCCTTGGCATTTTTCTGTGGCCCAGCTCCAGGAATAGATTGGACAAGAGAACACTGGGCATCTGCCCACGGGCCCGTGAGTAGCTCATGACTTCTCTGTACCCTGGGAACTGCCTCCCTCCAGGACGCAGTCATGTGGGCAGGACACCTGCAGCCCGTGTGAAGTGGGAGAAGAGGGAGCAGGCTCCATGCCCAGGTGGTGGTGTCTGCAGAGGTCTGCAAACCCTCCCGGGTCGGCCTTGACTTTTGCATTAAGATGTGGGAAGGAGAAAGAGTGGGGGGGCGTGGGGTTGGAAAGAAGCCAGGTCTCTAATCCACACAGTTGTCAGTGTCAGAGCCAGAATTTAAACCCACATCTGTCTGCACCAAAGCAGGGCTCTTGCTCTTTAAGTCAATGTGAGGAAAAAAATAGCAAGAGAACGCAGCCATCAACATCAACGTTTAGATGTTCTGAACTCCAGAACTGTGCAGGCTCACCAGCGCCTATGAGCTCCCCTCCTTCACGCATCCCCACAGAGTGAGAGAACATCGCCCTGTGTCCACGGTGAGGGGACAGGGAGCAGCGTGAGAGCTTGGCCTTTAGAGCATGCAAGCTGGCTGAGCCCCCAGGACAGACATAACACAAAGGCTGGTGGGATGGCAGGTCCTGCCTCTCAGTACAGATGTGGCGAATTGGCTTGTTCAAACTCTGAGATGCAGGATCTCCCTGGAGTCCTTCCTCTGATGGTACACTGATGGGGAGAGTCTTTCCAACATCTCTTTGTTGAGTACAGGTAAGGACTTGTCTCCCGGGACGCCCTGTGGGTGGGGGATGGAGGGTGTGAAGCTTCTAAGGCTGGGGCTTTGGGACAGAAGACGGTGCTTCAGGAGGTGAGGAAGGAAGGCAGGGAGACCAGGCATTCAGAGCATGATGCAGGCCCAAACTCTGCTGTGAGGCTCCAGGGGAGAGGGCTCAAGGGGACCCTGTGCTCCTGTGGTCCTCTCAAGTCCCCTCAGCTTAAAATATATGGGTACCCTGTACTGACCCCTGTTGTGTCTCAACAGTCCCAAACATTACATCATGTACCCTGGTCCAGAAGCTCAGCACCCACTGAGCTGGGCACCAGGGACCCCAACTCCTGCAAGGCCCCTGCATGGGGCTGTTCTGGGCTCCTACATGCCCACCCTGGGCCAGGCACGATGCTAAGGACCTTATATCAGCAGTTCTCAACCTGTGGGTCGTGACCCACAGGAACTATATTAAAGGGCCACGGCATTAGGAAGGTTGAGAACCATTGCCTTACATCATTCTCCTGATGCAAGTCTCTCTGCGTGGGGCCTGCATGTAACTTCTCACAGGCACCATGAAGGCCTGAGCAAGAAGGGAGGAGCTATTTTTAAAAAGAACAGGGAGGGACAGCAAGCAACACTGAGGGCAATGTCATCACCCAGAGGGACCTTTCTTTGGGACTCTAGCAAACTAGCTCAGCCTGTCCCGATATAGTTAGTGTTAAGGTTATGATGACTTAAGGCCTTGGACATTCCTGCCCCTCTTCTCCCCAGTGAAAGCTTATCAGAGGGAGAAAGCTTATCAGAGGGGGTGGAAACAGGAGAGAGACAAGGAGGCAGAGAGAGGGAAAGAGGGGAGAGGGAGAGACAGGGAGAGAGAACGGGAGACAGGCACAGTTGTCTCCCCTAATTACATTCTGCACGCCCCTCCAGCTGGGCTGACACAGAGTGCACTGAGAGCCTTGTCTGCCTGATCTTTATGAATAACACATTAGGATCGTTGGGAAGGAGCGTGTTCACCAGGGACTACACCTGCAGGGGTCCGTCCTTCCCCTTCAAGTGTGCACAAGTTATTTGCATGGCAAAGCTTAGGAAACTACGTCTCTCCTCTGGGGGTTTGAACCACACAGCCTGTGCTATGGGGCCCATGCATGCAGGCTGCACCACAGGGTGCATACATGCAGGCTGCTCCATGGGGTGCCTTCACGCAGGCCACAACACTGGGGCGTTCACGCAGGCCGCCCCACGGGGCACGTTGACACAGGCCGCACCAGCGCAGAGCAGAGGCACCCCAGGGACACCCCAGAGCCAGTGCTTTCTCTGCATTTTAAACAAAAACTGTAAGAGACGCTGACAAGAAAGTCCTTCCCATTTGGAATTTGTATAAACCCAAGGAAGAGAAATAGAATTATAGAAAGTTGGCTATGAAGTTCACTAAAATGACAGGTTTCAGGGGATTTGGCTGCTGTTCTGCACTCCAATAACTTTTGGCATGATGGCCTTAGTACACGTCAGGAAGGAAGTCAGTGGGACAAAAGCCACACGAGGCAGAAATGTCAGATTTCAATGTGCAAATTGAATAATGTGCACAACATAGTCACAACAATTAAAATTTCCCAACAGAAGATAGAATACTAAATCTAATAAATAATTTTAATTAATTATTTTAAATTCTAGCAAGCCATGGCATCTCCCTCAGGGTCACCTAAATATAGCTTTTTAATAGAAGTTCAGAAAAGTGTGAGGAAGTGAAGAGTGATGATGTCATGGGAAGGATCTTCACCCTTACACTGACAGCTGAGGGCTGCTGTGGCACAGAACAGCCCAGGCTCTGAGGAGGGCCTGGCTCCAGGCTGTCCGCTCAGAGTCTGGTGGCGACTGGCACCTGTTTGCTCCGTGCAGATGGAGACTCAGCAGCTCCCAGGGCTGCCGTGGGCAGAGCCGAAATGAACCTGGGGTGGGCGTGTCTCCCTCCCTGGGGGCTGATAAAGCTAAGGCCACTGAATAAGCCTCTTTTCTCCCATGATCCCCTCTTTTTATTAACCTTCTAGATTCGGGTTATTTTCCTCAGCTTAGACAATATATATAATACAAAAGTGTATCTCCATTTGAGCCACTGACACCCTCCAAGCACGGTAGTGGCAGGCCGAGTCCATCCTCGGAGGGAGCATGGCCCCCACTCCAGGAGGGAGAGACCCAAGTCGCAGATCAGGGACGGACGGCAGGTTGAGGATTGTGTCCCGGGTCTCCTGCTGCTCAATCCATAGCTCCCTCTCCCCAGGACTGGCGCCCTGACTTGGTGCTAATGCACTTGTTCAGATCGTGTTTGCTGTCAACTACCCACCAGGCACAGTAGCCAGCAAACTGACATCACCCCCCCCGGGGGGGGGGAGTTTCTGTTCTAGAGAACAGATGGAGCCCATAGAAGAACAGGACGCAGGTGCAGGCAGTGGCAGGGGGGCTGCGGGGCAGCCTCCCAGTGAGGACAGACAGCAGAGAATTGGCAGCGGTGAGCTGGGGAGGAGCCTTCCAGGCACAGTGTCAGGGGAGCAGAGGTGTGGCCTGGAGGTCCCTGCCAGGCCTGTACATGGCCTTCCTTTTGTCCCTGAAGCCTGGCTGAGAATGGGCTGGGGGGGGGGCAAGGCGAGAGCCGGGTAGCTCCCTCCAAGCCCTGCACAGGTCCACACAGGGTGCTTGAAGATGATGGAGTGAGCTGGGGACAGTGCACAAGTACCCGGCTCTAGTCTGAAGTTGGAAAGAAGCACAGGATTTCCTGGCAGGCACAGTGTGGGAGGGAGAGAAGGAGGGGTCAGGCTGACTCCAGGGTCCAGAGTCAGAGGCTCCTCAGCTGGCAGCTGGAGGAGGTGCTGGGCCACCCAGATGCCAGGTCCTACTTGGGGGAGGCCAAGGAGTGGAGGGAGGGTAGACTGGCCGCCAAGAAAGGAGAGAAGGAGGGAGCTGGGCCTGGGAAGGAGACCCCTGCTGCAGGAGGGGTCCAGAGGATCTGGGGGAGCCAGGGAAAGAGGGCCAGACAGAGCAGGGTGGTATCTAGAAAGCCACAGCCATGAGGGCTCAAGGCAACTTGGACTGCACTTTCACCACCACCCAGGTCCAGTGAGACAGAATAGCAGCACACACAAGTTACAAGAAACGGGTTGATTACTCACAGATCAGCAGCAGGAGACCAAAGATATCACGCTAACAAAATGCACAGAGAGCAGATGCTGGTTCTCCAAGCCCGAGTGCTCCCAGAGATGCCTTCAAACAGCCCAGCACAGTAAGGCCGCAGATCCCATCCCTCAAAGTGAAGTTCTACCTGACACCGAACACTGAAAGAGCAAAAAAATGGGAAAGAAGCGGGGAGGGAGGCTGCAAGCAAAAAGGCAAGGGGGGCATGGGGACATCTGTCCATGTGAGTTGCAGCGTGGAGGATGAAATAAAAGAGGACAGAAAGGGAATCACATGCAAAACACAAGGTTGAAACCTACTCTGAAGCATATTCCAAGAAATAGAAAAAAGTTTCAATAATAAATGGTTTGAAAATTAGCTAAAAATAAAAAGGATAAGTAAGAAATCACTGAGAAAAGAATTCAAAGGTAAAATGAAACAAAAATTACAGAAAGACAGGAACACCTTTAGGCCAATAATTCATCCTGAAAGAAGTAACACCTGCATTAGAAACAGCAGGAGCCATATGACACAGCAAAAGCTAACTCGTCCCATGCAGGAGAGGCTTGTCATTCACAGAGGAGGCAGCGGAAAGAGAAGAATGACAAGAATGAGAAAATGCAGGCAGCCCTCTCTGAACTCTATAGGTTTAAAAAGTGGTTAAAACGGCAATTTCATGTGGTTCAGCACAGTTAGACGTGAAGATGAGCCAAGGTCAAGGGCAACTGGTCCATTTGAAACAGAAATAAACAGGAAAAATATTCTTGAAATGAAGAAAAAAGCAAGTCTGCAGATTAAAAGGACAAGTTTTCTTTTTCCAAGAAAAACTGGTTCGAAACCGTTCATCACTCCTGAGACATCCTAGCGCAGTTACTGGATTTCACGCAGAAGTCCACACCTGAGTTCCCAGGCAGGAGAAAGGCATGTCACCTGCCAAGCAAGAGGGACAAGATGGGCCCTGGATTTCTTTCTCTCCAGCAACACTTGATACCAGCAGACGTCCTGGTGTCAGGCACTAGCCCTTTTTACAGGGAACAAAAAAAGTTACCTAAGAATTATAGATGGCCATTGAATTATATGGGGGTTAGGGGTGCTGGCCTTTTAGGCAACCAAAAATCTGCATATAACCTTTGACTCTCCAAAAGCTTAACTACTAATGGCCTGCTGATGACCAGAAGCTGTACGATGGCACAGAAGTAGATTAACACATATTTTGTATATGTCTTACACACTGTCGTCCTGCAATAAAGTCAGCTAAAGAAAAGAAAATGTTACTAAGACTTATAAGGAGGAGAAACTATCTGACTAGTCATTAACTGGAAGTGGTCATCACAAAGGCCTTTGTCCTTGTCATCATCTTCCTGTTGACTAGGAAGAGGAGGAGGAGGAGGGGGAGGTGGGCTCAGTCCTGCTGTCCAGGATGGCAGAGGCAGAAGACCCAGGCACAGGCAGAGCCCTGCAGCTCAAACCTGTGTTATTCGAGGTCACCTATATCTACCGCCTGCTAGGTAGACAACCGTGTAAGAACTCTGCAAGCGGCTGGGCGCCTATGGCCCAAGTGGCTAAGGCACCAGCCACATACACCTAAGGTGGTGGGTTCGAATCCAGCCTGGGCCCGCCAAACATCAATGACGGCTGCAACCAAAAAATAACCAGGCGTTGTGGTGGACACCTGTGGTCCCAGCTACTTGGGAGGCGGAGGCAGGAGACTCGCTTGAGCCCAGGAATTAGAGGTTGCTGAGAGCTGTGATGCCACAGCACTCTACCCAGGGGGACAGCTTGAAGCTCTGTCTCAAAAAAAAAAAAAAAAAACAGAAAAACTCTGCAAGCACAGCACCCAGGAGCCCTTCTTGAGAAAAACACCTGGTGACAAAAACTCAGCTTCACGGCAGCTGAGCCAAAAAATGTTTTAAAACTCAGGCACAAAGAAGCTGGAAAAAAAGGACACGGAGTCTATTCGAATATCAAAAGGTCTAAAACTAGACACAATGGAAATTAAGGCTACAGAACAAAATGCAGATGGCATCAAGCACTCGCAGAAATGGTCCAACCAACAAAAATCAGGGGAGGAGGAGATGTGTGTAGGAGTCCTGGAAGTCGATAGGAAAGCCAACAGATCTTTCTAAAGTTATGACATATTTTTCAAAAAAGAAAGTTGGCCCCATCCCCAACTTCTCAGCTAAACGTTTTTGAACTTTAGATTCTTAGGAAAAAATCACTAATATCGCTTATGAAGAAAATGTGCATGTTAAACTATCCATTGCCTTCATTTTTATTTTCTTTGTTAAATACAAGTAATATAAAAATGAATAAATGGTGTCCATCATTTTTATGAAATTATTTCTATCTACTGTAGGAGAATATGTCCACTGAGAAATCTCCAAAGTGACGTTCACCTGACATTAACACTAGTGATTTCTGAGTGACGAGATGCATTTTTGCTTTTTGGTACCTTCTGTTTCCTTGATTCCCCCACTCCTCCCCAGATACAACACTCCTGTAGAGCAATGGTTCCTTCTGAAAGAGGAGCAAGGGACACCCACGGAGCCCACAGAGCAGCAATCCCCCAGCCACGGGCCAACCACACTCAGCACCCAGGGCCCTGTCTCTCCAGAGCGTCCTGCCTGGCATGGGGCCCGCTCACAGCCTCCTCCAGCTCTGCTGCTCACACGTAGCACCTTGTCACCTGGAGCCAAGTGAAACAGTCTGAGAAGACACCTCTGAGTCAAGTGTCCTCTTGGTGAGCAAAAGACAATGATCATGCCCATCAAATACCGACCGGTGAGGTGGTGAAGTGGTGGCCTGGCTAAATTACAGTGTTTAGAACAAAACAAAACCATTTTAAAAAAGGATTTTGGTGAAGTAATTCTGATTGTCCATAGCAGGCTGGCCCAGGAGCTGGCCGTGCCCTCTCCACCTTTTCTGCCTTCTCCGGCTTTGCTTATGCAGAAGGGCACCTGCATGGAACAGGTGACACTCAGGTCCTGAGTCTCCCCGTTCTGCCCCCCAGAATCCTGTGGAACCCTCGCCAACTGCACTTGTCTCTGGGCACACCAGGACACATGAGATAGTCCAGGCAAGAGGCCACAGGGCAGACATGCACAGCTCACACAGGGCTTCAGCTTCCCATGAGGGGCCAGTCCAAGGTGAGTCCAGGACAGGGGAAGGGGGCAGATGATGAGACGTGGCAGACAGAGTGACAGGAGAAGCTTTGTGCCTCACACACAGTCAGGTGCTTGCTACCATGATCCAATGGCCGTTCTTCTCTTCTCCTTTAGTCATAAAACTCCTACATGTTAGTAACAATAATGTGCCTTCTCATAGCTCCCAACAGGAGAGATGGCCGTGAGCTACAAGGGGCTTCCAGGAAGGCTGCATACAGAGCAGATTCAGCTAGAGGGAGTGTAGATGTGATGGCTTCTGCGTAGCAGCCATCTTGCAACCATGAAGAAAATTGGGGCTAGAAGCTACACGCTAAGGGCTGTACAGGAGAAAGACAGCAAAAGCCTGTATCCTTGATAACTGGCAGAAGGAGTGAAGTGAAGGACAGCCAGACAGTCCTAGGCAACCTGCTTCCAGGTGTATTTCATGTAAAAGAAATATAAATTCTTTCCTGGTTCCTTCTGTCTCACGTGGGATTCTGCTGCATGCCTCTGGACTAGTCCTGAGTGATACAGCTTAGAGCTCCATAAAAGGAAAGCTGTTTTTAATATGATTACTTCCTCCTCCCTCCCCATTTATTTCCCTTTCCCTACGCTCCTACAGAATTTATACATTGCACAAAATAATTTACCTCAGTATTATCATGTACCAACTACTGGACGGCAGAGCACTGCTGTTTCCGTTGGGACCATCCGCGCTGTGGCTGAATGGGAGCAGCCGCAGAAGCTGGGCTCTGTGCTGAGCACCACCAGCTGGGCTGGCCCCGGCTCCCTTTACTGAGCTAGAGGAGACAAGCCCGTCCTGTGATCTGCTCAGCCCAGTGAGGAAGGAGTGACTTTCCATGTCACAGGTGAAGCTGCTAAGGCTCAAGAGGCATCAAGTCCCCTTCTCAGGGCCACTCAGCAATGAAGTGGAACACGTGAGGTGCAACCCAAGAGCAGGTGACCACCCACTGAGCTCTGTCCACAGACCGAGGTGGCCTCCGTGGCTGGGGTCCATGGTGTCCCTTGGTCACCAGTTTTGCTCTAAGGAAGGAATATGCAGGGTGGCCTTTTCATTACACTGCATAAAAGTTAAAATAATTTTTATTTTATTCTGTTACATTTGATCTGAAACAGACACAAAGCCCAGTTCATTCCCGGGCATTGCGCTGACCACCAAAGGCAGTGATCACCTCGAAGTGCAGGAAACAGGCCACATTGCTGGTTTGCTCAGAACACGTGGCGGGGAGCAAGGACACAGTGAGGTCCTGAGAGCCTGCACATCCGCTCCTCCCACCCACTACTCGGCAGACTCCTGTCTCTGGCCAGGATTGGACTTGCCTATCAGCCTCCACCCTTCTCCCAGGATGTATCAGCAAGGCGGCTTCAGTCCCACTGGGCGTCCGCCTATGGTCCTGCACCTGCCTGCGAATGGCCACCCCAATGGCTGCCGCTGCCCTTCCTCCAGTTCTCCAGCATAATCCAGACAAGAGAGAAAGGGCTGGGCCATCCCACCACCTCTCCCCCCTCCCCAGCCTCTTGAGGCCCCCCTGGAGTGGCTCCTTGACCCTCAGGGGCAGGTGCAGGTGTGTCCTCCGTGCGCTGCGGTGTCCTACAGAGCGCCTCTACCACCAGGGCCTCCCACAGTTGCAGACACTCGCCTGATGCGTGAGCAAAATGCTCACCTTTGTTACATTTTGACATGTCCCAGGAACTCGCTAAGATCCAGCGTCTGTGTTCTGAACTCTGCAATTCCCGCCTGGTTGGGCTCTAACTCTACAACATGTTTTTTTAATTAGCATCATTTTTATTGGTCATATTAATTTCCAGAATGGCTAATTTTCTGCCAAGTTTAAAATGCAATAGTAACTTCTGGAGCAAAAGTTCAGATTCCTTCTCCCCAACCTCCAGGATGGCCTCCGGGGACTTTTCATCCCCACCTAGCTGCCCAGTCTCACCTGTCCCTCAGGATTGCTCCTGAGACCTGTGGCAGGTTTACAAAATGGGGAAAAGGAACGCTATTGCTGACCCAGAAGAATTCTTCTAGAGCACAAGGGAAAAGAACCAAAATGAAAGAAAATCCTTCGATATCAGGAGACGGGACACGGGCTGCTTGCCACGAGAGCAGAACTGCTTTGTTGATTTTCAGTGCACTGAATGGCGCCCTCCAGGTCTCGCAGCCAGGGCGGCAGTGCAGGGGGAGCCGTAGCTTTGTGCAGTGAGACGGTGTCCTCTAAGCTGCCTCCCTGCAGCCAGGTCCCCTTCCCAGAGGAGCCCACGCCACACAGTCTGAAAGGGTGACCCACTTTCCCCCCTACCACTGCTGCCATCTGCGGGGGACACACAGGTCGGTCATCCAGCACCCACTGCCAGTCCAGGGATGGGCACACGCCCCACCCCTGACGTTTAGCAAACAACACTGAGGAGACAGGAGGCCTATCTCTCTCTGAAACTAACAAGCAGGGAGAACCCTCCCAAAGGGAGAGAGGAGCAGAGAGACGATTGTTACCACCCTTAGGTTAGGGCTGCCAGATAAGACTCAAGATGCCCAGTTACAGCTGAATTGCAGGTAAGGAATGAATAGAAGACAATACTAAAAAAAAAAAAAAACAAAAAAAACTCATTTTTCATGTGAAATGCAGCTGTGACTAGGTGTCTTATTTGTTTTGGGTTGTTTGTGTAATCCAGCACCCTCTGCCTTGGTCCTTCTGTGCCCGTACTTCCCAACAGAAGGCATGGCCTCCTCCAGTGTGTCCCTAGGAAGCATCTACCCAGGAACAAGTTCCAAAAAAAAGAAAAATTAGGCTGGCATGGTGACACAAGCCCAAAGTCCTAGCTACTTGAGAGGCTGAGCCAGGAGGATCACTTGAACCCAAGTGAGAGCCTGTCTCTAAAAATAAATAATTAAATAAATAAATAAGTTGGGGTTGTCATAAAAATTTACATTGTTTCCAACTTTTCATAACTTCAGAAAGTACATAGCAAGTGATATCCCTGTGCATAGTTCACGGTGAGCAGAGGCAATTATTTTTGTCTATGGAAATTATAAAAAGAGATTTCTGATTTATATAGCATAACTATTAAATAAGCTGAATTTATCATTTTAACACTTCCCATAAAGGAAGCTCCAGGCTCTGATGGCTTTACGAGTGAATTCTATCAAACACTTAAAGGAGAAACAAAACAAAACTTACAACTCTTCCAGGAACAGAAAAAGAGAGAAAACTTCCCAACTTGTGCTTATTTAGGGCTCTTCCCAGTACAACCATTACACTAAAAATGTAGTGAGGACAATACAAAAAAAAAAATTACAGAATAGTCTCTCTTCTAAACATAGATATGAAAAGCAAAGGAAAAGCTGAATCCAGCAACCTACAAAAAGAAAATGCATAGTAACCAAATTAGATTTCCACCAGAAAGGCAAGATTAATGCAATTTAACCTGTTATTAGAATAAAGAAAGGCATAGGACCATCTTGAAAATCATTTAATAAAATCTAACTAAACTGTTATGATTTCAAAATTCTTACCAAACTAGAAGCAAAGGGGAATGTCCATTATCTTATAAAAAAGAATCTACAATGGGAAAGAGAAATTTTAACCCAAATATCACGGGTAATGCTGAAACACTGAACAATCTCCCGCTGAGACTGGGAGAGATGAGGATTTCAACCATCGCCACTGCCTTCCCACATTACACTAGAGGTCCCGGCCAGTTCTGTAAAAATAAATGTCATAAGGTTAGAAAGTAAGGAAACTCTAGTATGTTTGCAGATGACATAATTGTATATTCCAGAAGTATTTTATAAAAACTAATGAAATATGTAAGAACTCTAAATAGAAAACTTCAAAATGTGATTGAGATAAAGAGCCCTAAATCAATTCTGCATTATGGGTGGAAGCACAGATACCCTAACCCAGGTGTCCTCAAACTATGGCCCTCGGGCCACATGCACCCCGTGGAGGACATTCATCCTGCCCACCGGGTGTTTTTGCCACCGTTGCCTGACCTGCTTAGCAGCCAACTCATCCCAGGGCCTGTAGTCTGGCCCTTCAACGGTCTGAGGGACAGTGAACTGGCCCCCTGTTTAAAAAGTTTGAGGACTCCTGCCCTAACCAGGGGAATGGGAGAGTCCTGAACTGGACCCCAGATGCGAGTGAGGCTCGTCGTGACACAGGCGCCCTGCACAGCCATGAGGTGAACAGCGTTTCCGTGACCTGTTGCTGATTACAAAGCCCAAGAACATCTCGGCTTGTAACAACAAAGTGCTACCTTTATTTTCTACAGCTCTCTCTGTGGATGGGGCTGCCATCCTAAGACTCGACCCCAGGCTGGAAAGTTCAGGACAGTGCAGTCAGGAGCTAGAAGCTGACGCTGCCTGCTGCCTACTCAGCCTCCAGCTCAGACTCCAATTCTCCTCCTGGGACTTGAGTTCCTTCCATTTGCTTCTCAGAAGGAGCCTCCGAGCCTCTGACAGCAGAAGCCTGAACCGTGAAGTCCATGCAGCGTCCTTTGTGTCACTCTGCTTGCTTGGACATTATATTCCAATGAAAGTTTATTTTTTTAAATTTTAAACATCAAACATTTTAGATGATCAAACTTATCAATCTTTCATTTCTTTTTCTTTTTTGGATTTTGCTCAAGAAGGCTCTATCCCTGAAAACAGAAACATTCTCATTTATTTCCATGTATTAGTTTGAGAATTTTTCTCTTTTTTTTTAAGGACAGTGTTCTTACTCTGTCACCCAGGCTGGAGTGTAGTGGCACCATCACAGCTCACTGCAACCTCAAACTCCAGGGCTCAAGGGAACCTCCCCCTCCTGAGTATAGGCACATGCCACTGCACCCCACTAATTTTTAAATTTTCTGTAGTGACTAAGTCTTCCTGTCTTACTCAGGCTGGTCCCAAACTCCGGGGCTCAAGTGGTCCTCCCACTTTAGTCTCCCAAGTTGCTGGGATCACGGGTATGAGCTTAGGTTAATAATTTTTTAAATAACATTGTCATTTAATTTATTTGAAAGTTATATTTGTAAGTACTACGAATTGGGGTCAAGCTCTTTTTTCTCAAACAGATAAATAATTGCCCCAATGCCATTCATTAATCCATAATTTCTCTTATTAATTTGAAATGAATCTAGATTCTTCATTCTATACAATTGACATGTGTCTCCTGCATCCGTACCCTCTAATCCAGGTAACATCCTACTGTGTTTGGAGATCTGATCAGGCTAATTTTTCCTCTTAGTTCTGGTTCTTGGCTATTTTTACAACTTAGGTAAGCCTGGTCACGTCTTTGATTTCACTGATCTTAAACTTTTCTTTGGCAACAACATTTACACAAATACTTCATTACAGTGACTGACCTGCAATTCACATAAACTTTCCTAGAGAGAGAGACTAGATTCATGATCTTCTGCGATTTTTCAGCAATGGTGCACTGTTCCTGCCCTCAGTTTTCAGAAAGGGGCTGCATAACATCCTGCTGTCACACACAGAAGACTCCGGAGGTCGGGCATTCAGTCAGTTCCTGCTGGTGGCAGCACCACCCATCCCACTCTCCAACTCCTGACGAGTCTAGAGCTGATCTCTGCAACCAAGTGAGATGTCAACAACATCCAATGTTCAGTTTTGGTGATCCTACTTTGCGGTGGGTTCAGTTGCTTTCTGGGTGGGAGTTCCCTGATAAGGACTGAGGCCGTAAGAGCACACAGTCGAGCGGTGCTCCTCTGTGGGAGTGTCCCGTCGCCCCTGCTCTCTGCCCCTGCAGCCCTGTGCCCTGAGCTACTGTTCAGCGCTGCTCTCCACCCACTCAGCAGGCAGCAGGGTACTCCGCTCCTGCACACCTGGCGGATCACTGAGCAGGTACACAGAGCTGCACAGGGCGACCGGCAGGGCAAACAAGGAGCCTCGCTGGCCAGCTCTCTTCTCATTTGCAAATATATTAGTAAGAAGCCTGCAGCAAGAGGGACTTTACCTAACAAATGCAATCAGTGAAACCTGGTTTCTTGTACTCTCAATGAATCCCCAACAATAAATAAAAAAAAAAAAAGAAAGAAAAGCCTGAAGCAACCCCGGCCAGTTTCCTAGATCCAGCACCCTTGACTAAGGACAAGAGGCCTCGTCTTAAAACAATGAAGGAGTCCCTTACCTTGGGAGTGAGAACGTGTAACCTAAAAGTTTGTTCCCTTATATTAATTTGAAATAAAAATAAACAAATAAATAACACTTTTTGAACAAAAAAATAAAAGAGTCCAATCTTTTAGCTGTTCACTCAGCTAGAATTTACCTTTAGTTCAACAAAAGAAAATATATCCTGGCTTCAGAAACGATGATTTCATCAGACATCACCTTTACAATTGTAACGAGACAGGGTGTTATTGACCTAGTTTTTGATAATATCAAAAACCTACACATCATAATTTAAGGTTGACACCAAGCATTTAGCCAGCAGCCAGCCCTGAGGGTGAAAATGCACTTCATTCTTTGGTAAGTCTTCAGTGCTTAAATTTTTTTTTTTTTTTTGAGACAGAGTCCCACTATGTCACCCTCAGTAGAGTGCCATGGCGTCACAGCTCATAGCAACCTCAAACTTTCGGGCTTAAGTAATTCTCTTGCTTCAGCCTCCCAAGTAGCTGGGACCACAGGCACCCACCACAACGCCAGGCTATTTTTTGATTGTAGTTGTTTGGCAGTCCCGGCTGGGTTTGAACCCACCAGCAACAGTGTATGTGGCTGGTGCCCTACCAACTGAGTTACAGGCACTGAGCCAAGAAAATTTTTAAAATAACTTCCAGAACATGGCTTTATGGCTTTTTAATAAGACTGATGATCAATCAACATAAAATGGTGGAAAAGAGCTGTGAGGTGATGGAAAGGCCTGAATATTCGGAGTTTCTGAATCACTCACGGGTGTGGCACCAGCAAGGCAGACCCCAGTGGCCAGCAGGCTGTCCAGCACTCAGAAGGGACAGCGGCAGGGAGGGGGCAGGTTGGGGAGGGTGGGAGGGGACGGAATTGGTCCTCTTCTTCCCTCTCCTACTCTTCCTTGCTATTCTTTTCAAAGAAGGAAAGAACAAAGAAGCATAAAACTTCCAAACTGTTTCTCATGAATTAGGCCACAAAGTTCACTCACACAATTCTCTGCTGTATTCCAGGCTCTGCAGGCCACTGATCTCCATGACCAACCCTAGGAATGTCAGTGCTGTCCCCCTCCCCGTGCCCTCCCACCCGTCTCCTGCCCCTGAGCCTGCACAGTCACCCACAGCTGAAGACTCAGCTCTTTGAGGACTGTCTGGAAAGCCAGTCCTCTGGTGGGTTCTCCCAGACTGAGGACAGCTCTGCAGTGTCTCTCTGCTCTCCATGTCTCCATGCATCATGGCCAGCATTACACTGGGTGGAGATGCACACTGGGAGTTTACACTGGGTGGAGATGCACACTGGGAGTTTACACTGGGTGGAGATGCACGCTGGGAGCTCGCACTGGGTGGAGATGCACACTGAGAGCTCGCACTGGGTGGAGATGCACACTGGGAGCTCGCACTGGGTGGAGATGCACACTGAGAGCTCGCACTGGGTGGAGATGCACACTTGGAGCTCGCACTGGGTGGAGATGCACACTGGGAGCTTGCACTGGGTGGAGATGCACACTGGGAGCTCACACTGGGTGGAGATGCACACTGGGAGTTTACACTGGGTGGAGATGCACACTGGGAGTTCTGCCTTCAGCAGCTGGTAACAGGGACTCTTCTTACCTTGAATCCAGTTATGGAAACAATAGCTGCCTTCAGTGAAGCAGGAATAGAAGAGAATGTCCTGGAGTTGACAGAGAATATTACCAGAAAACTATAGCTAATGTCACACCCCATGGAGAGACATTCAAAGCTTTTTCCCTAAGAATAAGAATAAGGATAAGGAATAAGGGCAGTGCCTATGGCTCAATGGGTAGGTTGCCATCCCCATATACTGAGGGTGGCAGGTTCAAACCCGGCCCTGGCCAAACTGCAACAGAAAATAACCAGGCGTTGTGGCAGGTGTCTGTAGTCCCAGCTACTTGGGAAGCTGAGGCGAGAGATTCACCTAAGCCCAAGAGATGGAGGTTGCTGTGAGCTGTGATGCCACAGCACTCTACCGAGGGCGATAGAGTGAGACTCTATCTAAAAAAAAAAAGAGTAAGGAATAAGGCAAAATGTCCCAGTCGCCATTGTGCTGGAAGTCTTCCCTAGCACAATAAGCAGAAAAAGGAACTAAAAGGCCTACAGATTGAAAAGGAAGAAATGAAACTGTTCACAGATGACATGATAGTTTATATAGAAAATCTGAGAGAATTCACCAAGACTGATACTTGTGGGCAGCAGGTGCCGGGCACGAGGCTAATGGGCGGAGCCAGCAATGTCCCCACACAGCAGCAGTGAGCCAGTGGGGCTGGGGTTTGACAACACAGTGCCACTGATGTCTGTGCTCAAAAAACAGAAAACCTTGAGTGTAAATCCAACAACATGCAGGGAAGATCTATTTGAAGAAAACTATAAAACTCTGATGAACAATATCAAAGAAGAACTAAATAAAGAGAGAAATATTCCATGTCCCTAGATAGGAAGACTTAATACTGCCAAGGGATTCAGATTTCTTCCCAACTGTCATCTGTATGTTAAGTGCAGTTCCAATAAAAATGCCAGCAGGTTATTCCGTGGATATAGACCAATTGTCCTAATGTTTACGTAAAGAGGCAAGAGGCCCAAGTAGCCCACACAACACTGAGGGAGAAGAACTCAGAGTGGGAGAACTGATACTCCACTACAGCTCAATGTGAAAACAGCGTGGGAGGCTGGGCTCTGTGTCACCTGTAATCCCAGCACTCTGGGAGGCCGAGGTGGGTGGATTGCCTGAGGGAGTTTGACAGCAGTCTGAGCAAGAGCAAGACCCCATCTCCACTTAAAAAAAAAAAATAGAAAACTATCCAGGCATTGTGACAGGTGCCCATAGTCCCAGCTACCCAGGAGTGTGAGGCAAGAGGGTCAACCAAAAATTCTAGGTTGCTGTGAGCTGTGACTCCACAGCTGTGACTCCACCCTGTGACTCTACCCAGGGTGCCAGAGTGAGAGTCTATCTCAAAAAATAAAATTAAATAATTAATCAATTAATTAATTAAAACAGCATGGTATAGGCAAAAGAATAGGCAAGTAAATCAATGGGACTGAATAGAGAGCTCCAAAGCAGACCCACATGAGTACAGTGGAGCAAAACTAGTCTTTTCAACAAATGGTGCTGGAACAGTCAGACATCTTCTGGAATAAACGAAGCTAGGTGCAGGTCTTACATCCTTCACAGAAATTAAGTCAAGATGGATCACAGGTCTAAATGTAAGATGCAAAGTCCTCACACCCCTGAAAGACCATGCGGGAGAAACCTAGGCGACCTTGGCTCCGTGGTGACGTTGTGGATGCGATATCAGACATGATCTGTGAAATAAATAATTGATAAGCTGGACTTCGTTAAAATTCAAGACTTCTGGTCTGCAAGAGGCGCTGTGAAGAACATGAAAAGACGGCCGGCCACAGAGTGGGGAGACTGTGCAAGAGGCACGTTCGAGAAAGGACCGTCACCCGAAATACACAAAGAACCTTTAAAACCCGAGAAAACAACTTGATTCAATAAACGAGCCCAAGACCTTAACAGACACCTCAACAAAGGAGATATACAGATGGCAGATAAGCACATGAAACGGCCCCCCATCAGCCGTCAGGCAGCGAGGAGGGGCCCCCCACACCTCTGAGCACACTGGCAGACCTGGCTGGTGGGGCGGGGCTGCCACTCAGTGCTGGAGGGAGAGGAAACTGGTGACTACGGTCTAGCAGGTGCCTTACATCACTGGTGTACTCAGACTGTGTGACTCGGCAATCTGACCCCATGGTATTTGGAAATTTAAATTTATATCTACACAAGAATCTGTATGTGGACATTTACATCGGCTTTATACACAGTCACTGAAACGTGGAAGCAGCCAGGACGTCCTGCAGTTGGTGAACAGACAAGCACAGTCAGACTGCTGCAGGAAGACGAGGCCCAGGGAGAGAAAGGACACTCACCCCCCACGCTTAACAGAGCAAGGGCTTTATTTGCCAGTGGAGCCATAGCAGATTAGAGTCCAAAAACGGCCACGCTCCCGACTGGCTCTGTCCTCTCTTTTGTCTCAAACCGAGGGTTCCTTGTCCACAGGTGCCCTTCTCATTGGTCAGTTTGAATCGAGCTGGAGAAGGCAGGCCTTTCCAGGTCCCAAGAAGTTAAGTTTCTACAAATTCCTGAGAGCTGACTCACCAGGGGGAGGACTTTGCAGGACAGCCCTTGGGCTCCCTTGAGAAGACTTCTGTTTTTTTAGACCTTATTTTTTTTCTAGGTATCCTCTCTCAAGACAATGGTGTGTTGTGCACTAAAACAAAAATGAGCTGCCTAGCCACAAAAAGACACGGAGGAAACCTCTGTGCACACTGCTGAGGAGAAGCCAGCCCCGGGAGGCCGCTCTAGCTGTGGGACACTGCAACTGCGGGACGCTGGACAGCAGAGCTACGGGGACCCGGAGAAGGGCCGCCAGAGGCTGGCTGACCAGGCAGAGCATGGGGTATTCCAAGGCAGGGGAAGTGCTCTGTTCAATGCTAAAGCGACAGTGCACATTCTCACACGTTCATCCAGACCCAGAGAATGCCCAGCACTGAGGCTGACCTTGATGTAAGCTGTGGGCTTTGGGCGTGCCAGTGTAAGTTTACAGATTATGACAAACGGACCACTGATGAGGATGTTTGTGACAGGGAGGCTGTGCATATGCACCAGGGGCGGGGGGGGGGGGGTGTCTCTCATCTTCTCCTAGTTTTTTGTGAACCTAAAAGTGCTCCAAAAAACATAAGGAAAGTCTTTTATAAAAAAAATAATGTCTGGGCCAGGTGTGGCAGTTCACACCTCTAATCCTAGCACTCTGGGAGGCCAAGGCAAGAGATCCCTTGACTTTAGGAGTTTGAGGCCAGCCTGAGTAAAAGGAAGACGCTGTCTCTACTAAAAACAGAAAACTAGCCAGGTGTTGTGGTGGGGACTATAGTTCCTACTCAGGGGTCTGACACAGGAAGATCACTTAAGCCCAAGAGTTTGAGGTTCTGTGAGTTATGATGCCAGGCACTCTAGCCTGGGCAACAGAATGATACTCTGTCTCGGGGCGGGGGGGGGGGGGAGTATAAAAAGTTAAAAAATGATATTTCTCTTTTGTTGAAGGCCTGTTTGTCCATGGCTAGCCGGAGGCCCCTAACTATATGTGCCTTTTCTCATTAACACTCAGTTAACATGACAATATCAGATACCATGTGTGTTTACAGGTTAGGAAATCGAGATTCCAGGACACTCGTGTGTGTGTGTGTGTGTGTGTGTGTGTGTGCACGCACGCACGCAGTTTTGCTGACCCCTGGACTGGAAACACATGTGGGAGCATGAGAGACCCTCTAGCCTTCAGCCCCAATCCAGCCCCACTGTTTGATCCCCTTACTGTAAAACAGGCTTTTTTTTTTTTTTTCAAAAAACAGTGTGAACTAAGTTATCCACTGAGCACCCTGAAGTTTCTGAACACTCCTCTCCCTGAATTCCCCCTGTGGGTTCTGGCCCGTCTCTCACGCTCAGTGTTTGGACAAGCGTGGGTTCTCTGGCCAAATGTTTCATTTTAAACAATGGCCTGAATTCATCCCTGTGCGATGACATTCGACCTACTGTTTTTAGTCTTTTGAACTCAACTGGGTAGTTGGACTCAGATTGACATTGTGCAACTTCCTGACAGTAACCTGCCATTACCCTGGGGGAAAGGGCTATTTCAGTCCAGACTCACAGCCATTAGCCACAACAAAGCCAGACCCCAGGGTGCCCTGGACTGTGCCCTGAACCCACAGTGCCCCTGCCACTCCGGGTTTAATTGTAGCCTTCCTTGGGCAGCCAGTAGACTGTGAAGGCCTCTGCTCTCTGCCCTCCTCTCTGGGCACAGATACAGCTCCGAGTCCCACATGGATGTGCACCATGTCGCCACCGAGGGTGTGCCCAGGGTGCCAGGCCTTCTGTGCAGTCTGGCGTAGCCCTGCCTCTGCCTGAAGCTGTATAAAGATTACAGGCTTCTCTCTAAGGCCATTGCTACCAAGTGCTCCTTAGATCTCTGGACAGGGGGCATCCTACTCCTTGGCAAGGCAGAGTAGAGATGAAGCTCTCAGAAATTCCACACCCCACAGGCTCAATCACAGCCAAGCCCACCTTATACATGAATCTGTGGATTCTGATCTGCAGATCCTGGATACCACAGTGAGCAGGACCAAGACCCCTCCCAGTCAGAGCTGAAGAAGGCTGGTCCCCCGGACAGTGATGCCCTGAGTTCATGGGACACCTCTAGGGTCCTCTGTCAGACACACACAAGCTGGCAAGCATTATGTGTCCCCATTTCACAGATGTGGAAAGTAAAGTCCAGAGAGCTTGTATGAATTTCTCAGGATCACAAAGGAGAAAAAAAAAAGTCAGGAAGAGGAGAGTCAGAAGAGACGTCTGACCTTCTGCTGGCCCTCAGGGCACCCACCATGGGCCTCACACACCACCGCTTTCTGCTGCATCCAAGTCTGAGATCCCGGGGACCTCCCTGGTTGACCTCCAGCACCTCTGACGTTCTGGTCCCACTGCTTGTCCAGCTCCAGCCCCTGCTGGACCCCTCAAGCCTGAGATAGTCCCTATAAGACAGGCTGTGAGTAAAGCAGGCCCCTGCCCGAGGCACTGCTCTCCCACCTCACGTCTCCTGCCTGGCCCAGCACCTGCTTCCCGTGTGTTTAGCTTCCTTTTCTTCCTGAGTCTTTCCCTTGCGGGGCTTGCCGTCCTTCACCCCTTACCTAGTCACTGAGACACTCCGGGAGCACATTCTCTTGGCCTAAAAGGCCTTGTGCATAGGGAAGTCACATCCCACTGATATGCAGCGAGGACACGGGGAACCTGCCTTCGTCACCTCTATGTGGGAGGACAGGGGAGGCCACACCTGCCACTGGGTCTTTTGCAGCTCTGCAGGCTAGATGGAGCTGAGTGAATGCAGCTATGTGTGCTGTGTTTGCTCCCCGTGGGGACCAGAGTGTCGGGGAAGGGGGCACGGTGCTGCGGAGGGAGCTGCCCGCCTCCCCCTCCTCACAGGTGCTGCAGAGTCACCCTTCACAGTGCCAGGGGGGCTTTGGAGAATGACCTCAGTCCAAGAGAAAGAGCAACCATTTCTAGAGACACTCACTGATGACCCACAAGACAGCCCCAGGTATGATGGGTCTTCATGATTAGGGAACTGAGTAGTGGAAAATTGAGGCTGTGTGTAGGGAGAGGGCACTGCAGGGTTTCCCATGGGAGCCTGACTAGGGCCCACGCTGCACCCCTTCCACTGGGGCATCCCCAGAGTCCTTTCAGCAGCTCCATCCTACACCCCCTGAGGGGTCCTGCAGGGTCTTTTCAGTGATGCCCTCCGAAGGTGCTCACCTCTAGTGCCCACTCCTACTGCCCACAGGACCCAGGCATTGCCACCTCCTTATAGGTGCTGGTAGCTCAGGCCTCTGGTTGGGAAGCCGAATCTGGGAGAAATATTGTGAGACAGGTGTCACTCCCACAGGGGACAGGCCCAGCCACTGGCCAGGCACAGAGGACATCCGCGGTGGCATCCTTCATTTAGAGACACCAGCCCAGTAGGCCATCTGCTCTTCCAGCCCCAGGCTAAACACTCTATGGAGACAATATACTACCAGATGGGACTTTCTTCTGTAGCTGCAAAGCAGGGTCACAAAAAAAGAGGTTGAGCTGTGTGTCCTCAGCTCATAGACCCAGAAGGCTCTGTTCAGCTCCTCCAGCTGGGCAGGTCCAATCTGGGGGCTCCTGTGTTCTGTACTGTATCCCTTCCCCCCTGACCACCAGGCCCTGGCCAAGCTGCATCTCCACCACCTCCGCTAGGACCCCCAGGCTGCTCTCCTCCAACCCAACTGCCACAGGTTCTGCACCCTCAAAACAAACCACAATGTAAGGAGCTGGAACCGCTGTCCACCTGATCTCACCTTCCCACTCAGCTCTCAGGTGTACTGGGCCTGTCCACCTGGCTAGCTACTTTTCATCCTTCATGTGTTACCATGAAATGCCCCTCTCCTGGGCTCTAGAACATTCCTTGCCCCTGACCTAAGGTAGAGCTTACCGTGGCCCATGTCCACTGTCAGTGTGGCTTGTGGGTGTGTCTTCCCTACTGAACTAAGAATCCTTCCAGAAGACGAGCAGGTGGTGCTTGCTCCTCTGGTCCATCCAGAACCTGGCCTGTGCCTAGAAGACAGTGGGCGCTCAGGGAGTCCCTGTGGGGTGAGTGGGTGAGAACGCTGCCTCCGGACTAGTGTATAGACGTGCTTAGTTTAGCCTGGCTTTCCTTTGAACTGGTACAAATAATTACCCGGTGAGGCTTTCCAGTGCATGACAACACCTCCTGTTTGCTGGGCTTTTCCTCCCTATGATGACAAAGTGTCTTGGTGGGCAGGACAGTCCTTTCCCTCGGTGCTCACCAGCATAGATTTGGTTCAAACTTAGGTGCTATTGTTTATGTTACTAAAACAATAGTTGCTTATGTTTCTGAATATAAAAGTGCGATTGTTGAATAGATTTTTTAAAATAAATGTCCCCAGGAGAATCATAGGCCTAGAGGGTGCTGCCATTAACCAGGGACACCCAACTACCTGGGGTGGGGCTGCTCATCCCACTTGGTGGCCAGGTCCTGCTCCCCCACTCAGGGCCCTCCCACCAAAGCCTATATCTCCACGTCACTCGGAGCCCACTAGGCCCACCCCTCTGAGGACACGCTAAGGGGTGCTCCTGCCCCACAGCTCCTAGCCCTGGGGGTGGCACATGAAAGGATGAAAGTGGTGCTTCTTTCCTAAATAGGCTTTTAAAAGTCTCCATAAGGCACACGCTTGTGAGATGATTTGCAGACAGAACAACATAACAGATTGTCTGATCCCCTTGCCAGAGAAATGTGGGCACACACATATGAACGAGATTTCACGTAAATTGGACACAAACTTTCCAGTAACACAAACTTCATTTAGTAAATTATAGTATCTATAATACTATGTAGCAATTAAAGTTTGTGTTGCAAAATAACTTTTAATTACAGGAAAATTACTTTCAGGAAGTGTTAAATGGGAGAGCAGTGACGCTGTATGTGTGACAGAAACACAGTGTGGAGGTGATGAAAGGGCCACAGAACCCACAATGGCTGGGGTTATGGGTCCCAACAGCTTTCTTCTTGCATTTTGGTACATTTTTAAAAAATTTCCTACAATAAGATTGCACCATGTAAAAATTAGGAGTGTGTGTGTATATATATATATATACTATGTGTGTGTATATATATATATATATATACTATGTGTGTGTGTGTGTATATATATATATATATGATATGAGAGACAAAGGGCCTTGGCTGCCTGTCTGCCCACTGTCACCAGGCTCCTTCAGGGTATGAGTATGTCATCCTGTCTTGGTATCTGCAGGACCCAGCCCAGTATAAAGCTTGGAATAAATATATGTTACCAAAGGTCACCTTCTAAATATATTCATGAAATAATCAAAGCAGGTGTTGCCCCAGTTAATACTGCGAAAAACTTTGATTAAAAACAGTGCCCAAAGTCAGAGGGAGCAAAGCTCATACCACTTGTCCTCCTTTGCCTGGGAGTTCTTGGTTTCCAGGACACAGAACGAAAAACCATCTGGAGTTGAACCCAAGGATGATAATAAGAGCAAAGCAGTAATGCATTTTCTTCACGTGAAATGTGAAGCTCAGACACGCTCAGCTCAGTCCACTCTCTCGCCCGCACCTTGATGTGATAGCACAAGTGAGATGCCCAGCAGCATGTCGCTTTATATAGTTTTCATGTTTGTGTCCTGTCCACAAAGTCTGCTTCCCTCAGAGTCACGCAGGGGTTTTTTTCTGTACTTTCTTAAACTAGCATTATGGTCCTGAAACCTGTGTTTAGGTCCACACTCCATTTCAGTTAATTTCAGTGTAGATGGAAAGAAAGGGTGTGAGATCCCTTTTTATCTCTCTACAGAGATCGAGTTTTTGCAGCAGTATTTGTTGAAAAGGACTTTTCTTTCTCCATTTGATTGGCTTGGCACCATGGTTGAATCGACCTTATAGGTATGAATCTATTTCTGGGTTGTGCATCTTGTCCCAGTGATCTGCATGTCCATCTCTTTACCAATATGCGCCTATCTTAATAATTGTAGCTCTATAGTAAGTTGTGGATTCAGGTAGGGGGAAATTCTTCTACTTTGTTCTTTTTCAAAAATGTTTTGGCTGTTTTAGTTCCTTTGAATCTCCAAATAACCTTTAGAATCATGTCTACAATTAAAAAAAAAAAAAAGACCCTCCTGGAGTTTTGATGAGGATTGCGTTGAGCCTGTGTCAATTTGTTGGAACTGACATCTTGACAACATTGATTTTTCCAATCCATGGACACAATCTACATCCCCTTATATTTAGGTTTTGATTTCTAACCTGTCCATTTCTCATTGCAGAGGCATTACATATATTTCACTAGATTCATTATTAGGTATTTAGTATTTTTGATGCTACTTTAAATGGCAGAGTTTTTTAAATTTTATTTTACAAGAGTCCACCGCAAAGTTGCATGAAAATGCAATTGATCTCCATAATTGTTTTTGACTGAATAATGAGTTTTGTATCCCATGACATTTATCACAGAAGGATTTTTGTACTTTTCACAGGGTTTTCCACATGTACCACCAGGCCATTGTGAATAGTGACAGTTCTTCTTTGCTTCTGATTTTTATGCCTTTTCACTGAACTGTCTAGAGCTGTGGTTCTCAACTTGTGGGTTGCGACCCACAGGAACTGTATTAAAGGGCCACGGCATTATGAAGTTGAGAACTTCAACCTTCATAATGGCATGGCCTAGCACCTATAATACAATGTTGAATAAAAGTGGTTATAAAAGTCTTGTTCCCAATTTCAGGTGAAAAAAAAATTTTTTTTTTTTGCAGTTTTTGGCTGGGGCTGGGTTTGAACCCACTACCTCCAATATATGGGGCCAGCACCCTACTCCTTTGAGCCACAGATGCCGCCCAGGAGAAAACATATTTTAAATTATTATTGAGTTTTAGAGGTAGGGGTCTCACTACATTGCCAAGGTTAGTCTCAAACTCCTGGGCTCAAGTGATCCTCCCACCTCCGCCTCCCGGGTACCTGGCCGGCAGGTGAACACCACAGCATCAGGCTCTTTGTAGACTTGTCTTAGTTTCTCTTTATTACCTTAGGCATATCTTCTTCTATTCTAAGTTTGCCAAACATTTTTACATTGAGGTTTGTCAAATGCTTTGTCTTCGTCTATGATTAGATGGCAGGGTGTTTTTCTTCTTTTATTCTGTTAGTGTATTTTTTTTTTTATTTAAAGTAAAAATATATATTGTTCTGGTTCTCAAGGAGCCAAGTTTTGGGAAACTTTACATATCAAAGCTAAAGTTCTTGTCAGAAACATGTTATTTAAGGGAGAGGCTAAAACACATCTCCAAAAAGACACCACCATCGTCTTGCTACGGTTTACCCATTATTGCTGACTGTGTTTTCTTCCAAATAAAAGTATATTGAAGGCAGTGATAAGTGGGGCTGAGAACAAAGGCCTATCCTCCTTTCACTGTAAGGAGGCAGAAATGTGGGGATACTTTACCCCACATTTCTTCAGGCAGAAATGTGGGGATACTTTACCCACCAGGTTCTCTAAAATGAGCCCTGGCAAGCTGTCCGATGACAGAGTCGCATCTGTGCCTCATCCGGGGATGTCCGGCACATAGAACGCACTGGCCACTGGATTCATAACTGACTATAAAGCTACAGTTATTATCTTTTGTCTAATACAATTTGTTAAATAAGCAAATGTGTAAATAAATGCAGGGCAGGTAAAAGCATCAGTGAGTAAGTGAAGGAGAAATCAAGTGGGTTGAGGCAGGTTATCTTCGGGACGCGGACGTGCCGTGGAGCAGATGTGAGCACACATGTGCTGGGGAGCCGGCCTCGCAGTCAGACATCCGGAGGGCTCCAGTTACGCCCTGGCTCTGGAATGCCCACACATTTATTATTTGTAGTCAATCCTAGCTGTTCCTGCCTTAACAAGAAAAGGTCAATGTGCTTATCTCCATCCATAGCAAGAAAAAGGGAGTAAACTTCCCCCCTTCACACCAGGAGCAAAATAGGAGCAGCTCCCCTGCCTGTGACCCCAAGTGACCCTCTGGCCAAATGTTTACTTGTCAGCCCTGTGACCTAAGGCCTTCTAGGCTGGAGGTCTGAGTTCCAGAGAAAGGAATCCTCCCCCCAAGACACAATGATTCCATTGAACTGGAAGATGAGGCTGCGGCCTGACCACTCCAACCCCCACATGCCTCTGAGTCAGCAGGCAGAGGAAGGAGTTCTATGCAGCTGGGTGAGCAGCCCAGACCCCGAGCCGGAGGAGAGGAAGGTGCATCTGCAGCACACACCTCCCTCCGGGTCCCTGGGGGCCACCTTGCTCCGGAACGGAGGTCAATGGAAAAATAAATGCAGCACCCCAACTCAGAGGGGGCTACAGATGGCCTGGACCCTCCGGGAAGGAAACAGGGAAAGACCCACAGTCAACAGGGGTGCCTGATGGACGAGGCAAAGGGAAGGCAGAGGGGTCGACATGCGCGTAAATACCAGCTGTGGCCACGGCCCAGCGCAGACAGGAGGCCTGCAACTCATTATTTCTTCCTTATTCTGTGCTGAATGTTCTTATATTTTAACCAAATATTTTATTTTCTTCCATTTCTTCTGTCTTTATTATCCAACATATGATAATTAATAATAATTAATTTTACTTGACTGTACATAAGTTACAGGATGTCAAGAAGAGTGAACACCTTCCAAGAACTTACATCCTCCTTTGTGGAAAGTGTCTGGGGCTATTCGCTTGGGTGCCATGTGGGCAGAGGTATGGCCCTGCTGTTGTCTTTATTTGGAGAGCAAGTGAACTTTAAGGGGTGTGTGTGGGTGTGCCTGGGGCCAAGCTGGCAGGGGTGAACTGTAGCGGTCAGTTCTACATGGCAACCTGCCGGGGCTGCTCACCAGGCTCTCCAGTTACACAGGTTCTGAGGAGGTTCTGAGCTCAAGGAACTCCAGTGTAAGCCCCTAACCTCACAGCCCATAGTTCCTGAGGTTCCTCCCACTTAGAAAAATGTTCCCAAGCCACAAATGTCCAGCAACGTGTTTCCTGGACTCCATGAAACTTCTGGGTCTGAATTCATGATCTGGAGGGCTTGTGCCTGCGCCTTCTTCTGGAGGCGGGTTGTACGTTTTCCATTAAATCCTCTCACGGGCAGTGAAGCTGCCCCAGCCCCAGAAAGAAAATGTTAAGAACTATTATTGTGTATTCTTAGCACAAGATTCACTCGATTCCCCACCCACAAACTGTAACCCTTCAGTCTGTGGTTTCCACTGTAGAACACGAGTTTTTCCAGGCAGGTTTAGAATTTCATGTCCGTTGTGAAATCTCACATTCTGTGCATCCTGGCGTGTGTTAGATCTCAGCTGTTATCTGGCCATCTGGTTTCATCTGGGGCAAGCACTGTGTTGAATGAAGGCACACCTATCCCAGGAATGCCAGCATTATCTCCAGGAATCCTAACAGACCCAGTTTACAGATAAGAAAAAACACAGACAAGACAATCTGCCCAAGGTCACGCAGCAGGCTGGGGCCTGGGATTTGAAACCAGGTCTTCAGATTCCAGAGATGTGAGGCTCTGGATTGGATGGAGAACATTCCAGCCTCTCATGTTAGAAATGCAAAGTGCTGAGGCCAGAAGTCACACCGGGAGGACAGCGCAGAGCGGGAGCCCAGGTGGCTCTGTGTCCCCAGGGTGGGGACAGGCAGTCCTTGCTGGTCCACGTTCAGATGTGCACTGAAGGGGATTCCAGGCATTTCCACAGGTCTCCGCTGGCCCTCGCAGTCAGGGTCTGGCGACTGGCATCACAGCACTCATCTCCTAAGTGTCCACAAAAAAGCCTTCCTGTGGTATCTGGTGGCTCACCTCAGATAAGACGTGTGGCCTGATGTGGGTGATAGATTTAAACCTTACAGAGGGCAAGGCAGCTGGGAGACTGCCCAGCTCCACCACTGGACATGTGACCTGGCACCCACTTCGCCGAGAAATGATGTTTCCAAATATGATTATAGAAGGGACGCGGGGCTGCAGTCCACCGTCCCCATGAAGTGCCCGTGGGACCCAGGTGGGCCATTCCCCGGAAATGGTCAGATGGGGCTGGGCCCAGGAAGCTGGCTAGGAATTCCATCACTCAAGTCTGCTGCCTGCCCAATATTTAAGATCCTGAAATTCATTTAAAAACCAAAATTTCTTGCTTTTCCTTTTGAAACAGAAGCAACAGAAGCAGCTGGGGCAGCACAGGCCCTTCCCTCCTGCCTTTCTGCCTGGAGGTCCAGCCCCAGAGCCCCTCCTGGCTCCACATTCACGCCCCTGGACAGGCAGGCCAGGCTGGACCCTTACCCCTCAGCCTCATGAGTGGCCAGAGCTGGCTTTCCGTGACTCTGATTCCTCACAAGTTCCAATCTCCTGCTAAAGGAGACATTCCCAAGTTTTTCAGACTCAGCAAGAAAGAGCAACTCTGCTTTCAGGGAAAATATGTGCCCTGTCTTTTCCACAAAGAATTCAACCATAAACATTTCTGTATGTGCTAAAAGTCTGCTAGACTCTGGTAACAAAACCAGGAATTTCTTGAATGAATCAAGCCAGGAAGGCCACTACTCATGGGCTTTGCACTCCACTGTGACTCTGTTCAACCAGATAACATTATCTCTCCTCCCAGGATTATGGGGGTTGGGGTGTGGGGGCGAGGGGCAAAGATGTCAGAATGGCCCCCGAGCTTCAGTGTCTGCTGAACCTAGCCAGCGGCCACCATCTCTACCTCAACCTCCTGGTGAGGAGGCAGTTGTGTCCTGGTGCCCCGGCTTGGCAAGGTCTGCCCAACACCAGGCCTTTTCCAGAACTGGCAGTCCAGGGGTGGAGAGACAGCAGAGCTGTTTTTGTTTTGTTTTGTTTTGTTTTGTTTTTTGCAGTTTTGGGCCAGGGTAAGGTTTGAAATCGCCACCTCCAGTATATGGGGCCAGCACCCTACTCCTTGAGCCACAAGTGCCACCCACAGAGCTGTTTTTACCTGATGTTGTTTTATTAAGTGACTCCTAGTTGTTGGGCATATTTTTTTTTCTTTTAAGACAGAGTCTCACTGTCGCCCTAAGTAGAGTCCTGTGGTGTCACAACTCATAGCAACCTCCAGCTCTTGGGCTTAAACGATTCTCTTGCCCCAGCCTCCCACGTAGCTGGGACTACAGGTGCCTGCCACAATGCCTGGCTATTTTGTTGTTGTTGTAGCTGTCATTTTTATTTAGCGGGTCCAGGCCGGGTTCCAACCCACCAGCCCCAATGTATGTGGCCGGTGCCGTAGCCACTGAGCCCCTTGGGCCTATTTTAATGATTGGATTTTACAAGACCCAGCTCCAGGGCTTTTAAAGTAAACAATGACAATTTGAAAATGAGCCTTAAAAACTTGTGTGGAAAGAAAGGAAACAGCTGTGCACACACAGCCTCCCCTCCATCCTGCAGCGACACTTTCCTCGAAGCCATCCCGGAGCACGGGGAGTCGCATGTTCATCTACAAAGCGTCAGAATCTCTTTTCAGATTGCTTTGCAGACTTTAAATCTTCACAAGCGAAGTCTTTCATATCAACCATTTGCCACAAACTGGACCTTGCTACATATGGAGACCTTGGGCAGCTGGTGCCGTCTCGGGTGGGTAGATGGCCACGGGAAGCACTAGGTGTGGCCGCCTGAGGCTGACCTGGCCTGACGCCCCCGACAGACTCTGGGGCACGCCGACCGCTGACTGCAGAGAAGGGAGGCAGTCGGGTCGGGTTCTGTGTGGGACCTGCTCTGAAACAACGTCCTCTGGGTGATGCATCATTGATGGCAGTGCTATGAATTTTTTAACAAAATAAATAATGTAACCCAAACAGTGCCGGTTCGTGCCCATTTACCAATTGGGATGGGAACGTTACACCAAAACAATCTGAAAATACTTTTTTGTATCAGCATAATGTTTCAGTAAAGAGACAACCAAATCTTATTTTTCAACATTTCTTACTATGTTGTGTGTTACTGTGTTGACAAGTGTCAGTGCTGTGGAGGAAAGAAAAGAAGGAAGGGAAACTTAACTGCTCTGCCCAGACCTGGTGGTGGGGTGTGTGTGTGTGTGTGTGTGTGCACTGTGCATGTGTCAGCTTGGGAATGCATGTGCATGTACATGTGTGTGAATGTGTGAGTACTGGGAAGGAAAGGGAATATATGAAGAGAGAACTGGCCAGGCACTATAGCTCATGCCTATAATACCAAAGCTGTGGGAGGCCAAGGCGGGAGGATCACTTGAGAACAGGAATTTCAGACCAGCATGGGCAACATAGCAAGACCCCATATCTACAAAATATGTAAAAATCAGCCAGGTGTGAGGGCACACACCTGTGGTCCCAGCTACTTAGGAGGCTGAGGTAGGAGGATCACTGGAATCCAGGAGGTCCAGATAGCAGTGAGCTATGATCAAGCCACTGTTCTCCAGCCTGGGGGACTAAGTGAGATACTGTTTCTTAAAATAAAAAAGGGTGCATGACCCTCTGTCCCCAGCAAAACTCTCCATCTAGTCAGGTGGAGAACAGCCCTGTCCCTGTGTATAAAGGTATCTGTCACACCCCAGGGCCTGGCACTGGACAGACCCATTCTCTGCTTGGCTTTCTTCCCTGCACACACAGCCTCTACCCATGAGCCATACTGGACATGAACTTGCATTGCACACCCAACAGACACTCAGTGCTGACCTCCAGTCCTTGCTGCTACAGTTTGATTTTATTTAGCCAATGAGCAGTCGGCCTGGCCAGCAGAGTGCTGGGCCCTAGGCCATGGCCAGTGAGGTCCTACAGCGAGGTCCAGGGGTGCCAGGGCAGTGACAGCCTTGTACATATACCTAATGTGAACATCTTCACCAAACCACAAAGACACTGTAGTCCCTGATTAGATGTCCTCAGCCTGGAACCAAGGCTGAGGTTCTAGTGGGGGAGGCACTGTACCAGGATTTCCCGTGCAGAATCCACTGACCTACCAGCCTCTTACTTGAGGCTCAGACTCCCGAGGTACCCTCTAGAGCAGGGGGGCATCCACATCCAGGCAAGACTCAGAAGAGCTACCTGCCACCCCAGTTGTGGCATCATCAGCATCTGCATTTATCTGCAACTGATCCCCCAGCCTCTGAGCAGCAGGCATCAGCTCTGTCCCCATTACAGAGTATTGACCACCTACTCAAGCCGGCACAGAGCGGATGCAGCCACCTCTGGCATCAGAGAGCAGAATCTACCCTGAGGGTCACACCAGAGCCAGCTGGGGCCCTCTGTGTGCTAACACTGCTAATCATCCTGACCATTAGCATCTCCTCTCCACCTGGACAGATGAGTTACTTTCAGGGCCATGGACAAGAACACTCCCTTAGTGTAACTGATTACACGAAAACACTGCAGGTGAGGCTGGGCTGCTTTCAAAACACTCACAGATAATAGATTCTGTGTGAGTTGACTTCATTTGGCTCAGAAAGGCACACCCACGTGGGAAGCCCTGAAGGACGAGGGCCAGGTGTCCAGGGAGGGTGAGCTTGGGGTTACCGTACAGGCTCCAGAGGCACTGCGACCGCCCAAATGTGCTGTGCTGTCGCCTTGCTTTGGCGCCCCTGCTCCTGGGGACAACACCTGCGGCTTTTCCTATTTTGAGAGTTTTGTGATCCTTGGAGGTTAAGAACCACAGTTAGGGAACATTTTCTTGGGTTTCATTCAACAGGGAACGTCATAAAGATATAGAAGACACATGTTCTTAATTCTGAAAACACTTTAGGGGCACTTCTGAAACCTCTCCTGTGGGGTGTAGGGGTGAGGCTGCCGGAAAGCGTCCTCACACACAGAGGCCTGTCCTACAAACCACTGTCTTAGTCTGAGAACTCTGAAGGGAAAGAAGCTCATATTTCAGGTTTTTTTAAAAATAAATAATCATGGAGCGGCACCTGTGGCTCAAAGGAGTAGGGCGCTGGCCTCATATGCTGGAGGTGGTGGGTTCAAACCCAGCCCCGGCCAAAAACTGCAAAAAATAAAAATAAAAATAAATAATTGTATAAATGACCATGTGCTTTATTTTATTTTTGAGACAGAGCCTCAAGTTGTCCCCCTGAGTTGAGTGCTGTAACATCATAGCTCACAGCAACTTCCAACTCCTGGACTCAAGCGAGTCTTCTGCCTCAGCCTCCCAAGTAGCAGGGACCACAGGCACCTGCCACAACGCCTGGTTATTTTTTGGTTGTAGCCGTCATTGTTGTTCGGCAGGCCCGGGCTGGATTTGAACCCGCCACCTTAGGTGTATGTGGCTGGCCCCTTAGCCATTTGAGACACAGGCACCAAGCCCATGTGCTTTATTTTTACATTCACCTTGGGATTCTAAGTTTATTGAAAGTTTCCTACTTTTAAGCTCCATTCCCATCGTATCCAATCACATGCAGCTCTCCAGTTCTCAGACTCTTAATAATCTTGTTAAAGAAACTGTGTTTCACTACACTTAAATGAAATGTCACACAGATGGCCTATGGAGTCAATCTTAGTACCTAATTTTAGAAATGCAACGAGCCTCAAGTCCCAGGAAGATTCCAAGCACACAGTGAGGACGCTGCTGCCCGCCTCCCAGGAGCGGTCCCAGGCTGGGCCGGCCCATGCACACAGACCATTGGTACACGTGGCTTGTTTTCCTTCCCGAGCCTCATCATTCTCGACCTTCCCTCTGGGAATCGACAGAGTTCGAACTGCCACAGCCACCTAATTTTCCACCTTTCATGGAGATTAAACTGCAGTCTCACTGCGTCTAGGTGAGCAGCTCTGGTTAGGCAGGACTCCTATAAGTTTGCTCTCAGTTTCTTGGAGGAGGAAGAGACTGTCCAGGGCAGGGCAGCTGGGCAGGAAAGGGCAGCCACGGGGCTGGGCCAGCAGGGAGCTGAAACTGCCCCGCCTGCCACTCGGGAAGCCTGCATGGGCTGTTTACCGACTCACATGCTCATCCTGACTCTGAATAGCACTAGGAAGGCTGCTCAACCTGTTTGTCTGCATGTTACAAGCTGGCTGAGAAGCAGTGACAGTGACATTTATTTGTTATTTTAGGAGTAAGTTACGTGGGAGACTCAGGTTGGTTACAGCTCCACAGAGTGCAGATGGACCCAGCTGGATTCCTACAGGGGTCTCAGCCCTTGAAATAACATACTTTCTGAAAGGATTGGTGGGTCCTTTGCCCACAGTCATCATGGGGAAAGTCACGCAAGGCGTGTGCAGACGTGTTACGTGAGCGGCGTTCTCCACTGGAGCCGAGTTCCGCACGTTTACTCCCAGACCCTCTGCTGACCGGCAGAGCCACAGAGAGTGTCAGCAGCTGTGTGTCCTCACTCTCCCTTTTCTCTCTGCTGCCTTCTGACCTCTTTCACTGCCACCATTCTGATCTCAAAGAGTGGAAGGGGCCTTGAAGGGGATGGCAGAAGAAGAGCAATCCCAAATCATCCAGGATCTTGGAAGTCGCTTGGCCTTGGAGAGATGGTGTTCTCTCTTTGATGGCTGAGGGGTGTTCCCACAGATGAAGCTGAAATCCTGGGGTTCCGTCTGCTTGGACTCTCACCCCACTGCATTGATCAGATTCGATCTTGCCTCTTTCTCAAGCCTGTATCCTAAAGCAGGCTGCGCCCCCAATCCCAGGAGCTCGCAGGAGCTGCATGCCCAAGCATGGCGTGGCCCCTTTGCTTTGGAACCTAGCTTTAGTTCTCTTGCCCCATAAATTTTATTGCTAAATAAAAAATTAAGCTCCCTCTTTAAATAGTGGTTAAGAAAAAATACAAACAGGATCCAAAGGAATCCCAAGAATTAATTACCCAAAAGAGAAAAGTACATGTCCGTGGCTGGTGCTATGACTGGGTGGATGCAGTACCAGCGAAACCTCCTGCCACCAATTAGCCTCAGTTTCATCAGAACCAGAAGCTCAAAGAGACTCTGAGTCATAAAACTTTAAGGCTTAAATGAGATCTTGGAAGCTAAGACAGTACTTGAGAGTGTGCTTCTCAAATGTCACCATGCACAGGTCCCCTGGGCACTTGTTAGGGGAGGATTCTGGGTCATCAGGGCAGGGTGGGCCTGGGAGTCCACATCCCCAATGGGCCACATTCGAATGGCCAGGCCCTGGAGGGCGGCAGGCTTGAGGGTGGGCTCAGCTCACACTACAGAGCAGGAGGAAAGATCTGTACTTTCAGACATAAGGACCCTTGGGAAGGATTGACACCTGTCATCTGTAGCATAAATTGTTCAGAGAGGTTCCAGTGTGCTTGCCCCTGTGACCCATCACATTACCAAGCATGAGCTCTTCACACTTTGGTATTCATGGTTCAAAATGTTGAATTTTTTAAGTGAATTTAGGGTGTTTATTGATTTTTAATTTTTTTTATAAATGTAAAGCAAAACTTAGGTATTTGCTCAGAAGGCTTTTTCCCTTTAAAAGGTTTAACAGAATGCTGCAGATAAATAAAACTTTTCATCTGGAGTCAGCCTATGAAGCAATAGAGAAGTTGGTCATAGGTGTGTGGTGTGTACCTGTGTAGGGTGTACCTGGGGTGTGTACCTGTGTAGGGTGTACCTGGGGTGTGTACCTGTGTAGGGTGTACCTGGGGTGCGTACCTGTATAGAGTGAACCTGTGGTGTGTGTCTGGGGAGTGTAAATGGAGTATGTACCTGTGGGGTATATACCTGTGGTGTGTACTGTGTAGGGTGTATCTGGGGCGTGTACCTGTGTAGAATGTACCTGTGGTGTGTGCCTGGAGAGTGTAAATGAGTGTGTACCTGTGGGGTGTACCTGTGTAGGGTGTACCTGTGGGTGTGTACCTGTGTAGAGTGTACCTGTGGTGTGTACCTGTGTAGGGTGTACCTGGGGTGTGTACCTGTATAGGGTGTACCTGTGGGGTATACCTGTGTAGGGTGTAACTGTGGGTGTGTACCTGTGTAGGGTGTACCTGGGGTGTGTACCTGTGTAGAGTGTACCTGTGGTGTGTGCCTGGGGAGTGTAAATGGAGTGTGTACCTGTGGGGTATATACCTGTAGTGTGTACCTGTGGGGTGTACCTTTGTGGTGTGTACTTGTAATACATACCTGTGGTGTGTTCCTATCTGGCATGTAGCTGTGATATGTACCTATGTGGTATATACCCAGAGTATATAGCTGTGTGGTGTATACCAATGTGGTGTGTACCTAGGGTATATAGCTGTGTGGTGTGTACTTGTATGGTATGTACCTAGGGTATATAGCTATGTAGTATGTACCCATGTGGTGTATACCCATGTGGTGTGTACCTGTGTGGTGTGTACCCGTGTGGTGTGTACCTAGGGTATATAGCTGTGTGGTGTATACCTGTGTAGTATATAGTTGTCTCATTAATTATTATTTCCATCAACTTTAACTGATGAAATTCTCCATTTATTTGGGATTGTGCAGACACAAAGTGTAGGTTGGAAAGGTGAGAGGCATAAAGAGCCTTTGATCTTATACTGGACACCAGAAGTGCCCTCCCCCTGGGCCAGGGGCAGGACTCAGTCATCATAGAGAGACTGCCTGCCATGGCCCCCCAGGTCCTACAGAACCCAGGCCCAGAGGAGGCCTGGGGGTGTCCATGGCACTTCATGGTCGACCCAGAGGTTGAAGTTTGCTGTCCAGATCCCTGGGCACCCCATGGCACCCCAAGAGGATCCCAGTCACGGGAAGAGTTTCTGAGCCACCTGCAGAAGACATGCTCCTTCTCGGGGACCTGGTCAACAGATGTTTGTTGACTTGTTCACTTGGCACAAAGTGCTGTGCGGAGCAAAACACAGCCCTTGCCTCGGGAAACGCATCATCCAGGGGAGTGGGCAGGTTAATTACTGACCACCATGTAGGGCTGAGCCGCCAGAGGCTGTGATGAGTGGACAGACTGTGCTGGAGGCTGCAGAGATGAGCTGGACTTCAGAGGGTGCCTTGGGCAGAGGAGAGGGAGGTACAGCCTCAGTCGTGAGCTAGATAACACTTTACATTTATTAAAATAACTAGGGGTGTATGCAATCAGATGTATGTGACCAGCGGTTCCCTGGTCAGCCCTCATGACAGACCTTGGCATGAGGTTTCTGGTTCACGCGAGTGAAACGGTGGCTGCAGCCCTCTGGTCCCTGGCGTTTGTGCAGAGTTCCAGGTTTGCTTCCTGCTCACCATCATAGTCTGCAGTTCTTGCCGTGTCTCTCCTCTTCTTACAGCTGAGTGTTATTCAAGCAGAACCTCTGGGTTCACACCCAGGCCGCCTGGCCCTTTGCTGTTGCAAACCACGGCACAGGGAAGGGCTTTGTGCCGGTGTCGGACTGCACGTGGGCTGGTGTGGACAGCAGCAGACGGCCTTCCACAGGTATGCTGCCACTCTGCGTGTCCACTGACACGTGTGAACATGGTCATGCGGGTTGGTGGACATACCTGCTCCCCACAGCACTGCCAACAAAATCCCTTCCCAGAACTTTTGGTCATCTGAGTATCTCGTAAGTGAGATGCGGAGTCTCAGCTTACTTCCTTCTGTGCTTCCCTTATTTCCTCTTATTGTGGATGGTGGGAGCCACTTACAAGTGTGTTCTTAGGAGAAAGACATTAGATTTTTTATTTTATCAGTGTCCACCTAAATATTCAACATCAGTTTTAGAAAGCCAGCAGTGAGACTGGGGTAATACAGCCCTTTCTCTGACTCCAGATCATTTCTTTTCTGATGAAACTTGAGTTTGTGAAGACCCCCTGTGAGTGCATAGAGGCGTACTCATCACATACACGATCTGTCACACACGCAGTGAGGCAGGGAAGGCTTTGCCGGTGCCAGAGCACCCTGCAGCCAGGTGAGCTGGGAAAGAACGTCCTTCAGAAGCAACAGGCTGAGTCCCCCAGGCTGAATGGCTGGACAGTATCTCCCAGCTGCCCACGAGTTCCTGTGGGCACCTAAACCCCAGGTAGTTGGAGGCCCCATGGAAGAGGTGCTAGGACATTCATTTGCTCACTTTTGTGGGGCTGAAACCTCCGTCTTCTCTGCTCAATGACCTACTTTATCCTGCCAAGAGCTAGAAGGAGGGGCTGAGGCTGCTACTAGCAGTGAAAGTTAGCTGCAGAAAGTCAAAATAAATAAATACTTTACTGGAATTGAATAGGTGCAAATAGGACCCAGCAGTGGGAGGTTGGCCTGTGTCAAAGCAGGGCCCAGGCACTGTCCTTGCCTCAGTAGCAGACTAGGAGTGACACACCCATTCTCTAACTCTCCCCAGTGAGAGCAGACGGGCTTCCCAGAGAAAGGCAGGTGCGTCCCCAAGCCATATTAGCACCATGTCCTGCCTTGTCTTGGGCTTTAAAGAGATGACAGGGGCATGTCCAGTGGGTGCACAAGGAGAGGGGAGCCAAGTTGGGTGAGCTAGCAAAGAACACCTGTCACCGTGCACAGGGAGGTTTTCCCTGTTCAGATTCACAGCTGCATAGTTCATTTCCCAACTCAAGTTCACTCTGTCCTCATGAAGAATACTCACTGTGGCCCTCTGAGCACACAGAAGGGGTCTTTGATACCACTCACCTGCTTCAGGAGAAGAAATCGGGGGTGAAGGGCTGAGAGGCAGGACATTCTTCAGCGCTGACTGCCTGTCCTTCTACTCTGATTGGCTCACCCTGAGTCCAGGCAGGACCATCCTGCACTGAGATGCCCAGCAGGGCACACATGAAGACCCTAGCATGCACACATGAAGAAGACTGCACGCCTCCTGCCCCAGCCATTCTGCAGGGGTCCCTGAGATGCTACATTTCCTTCTAGAAATTTCTAATGTCCTTTGTCTCTCCCCTCCCCACCTTCCCCAGGGAAGTCACATCTAGAGTTAGAAGACCCCTGGTTTAGGGAAAGAAACTGAGGCTAGGTCTGAATAGGAGAGAGAAGAGGAGGAGAGCCACACTGTGCTACTCCGTAGTTGCCTCCCACGATGTTCTGGAAGGTTCCCAGCCTCGTGCCTGCCAAACCCAAACCTGATTCCTGGCAAGCATCTGGACCACACAGCGCAGACAGATGGATGGATGCTTTATAGGAGAAGGCCTGACCCTGGGGTGGACGAGGTGGCCGAGCCCATAGCCACACGCCTACATGAAGTAGGCACTGACCAAGTGTTTAGGGGGGAATGTACAGAGGAGCCAGGGAAAGGCCCTGGCTGCCAGCTCAGGCCTCAGGACGAGTGAGCCAGCACCACCCCGGCCAGAACGGCTCTGAAAGACCCCATTCACTCCTGCCAACGGCAGCCTCCTGTGGCTTCCTGTCAGCCTCCAAGGCCAAGGTCAGAGGTGAAAATGTGTTTTGAAACTATGCAAACTTCTGACTCTGTTCTTGGTCTCCAGTCCTCTGCCCTGAGCCCCTGTGACCTGGGCCCTGAGTGTCAGCCCAGCTGGCCATGGAAGCCCATGTGGCTGGGAGTTAGCGGAGTCCAGGCAGGGGGGACAGTGTGGGTACACAGCAGGCCCTGGGCCTACGCTGCTCACACACAGACTCATTTAATGCTCACCACAGCCCTGCTCTTACTCAAGTTTCTCTGCAGGGAGGGCCCGAGGCACGCAGAGGCCCCAGGCCATGTGCTGAGTATGTGGGTGCCAGGACTGAGCCCCAGCTCAGGAGACCAGCAGGCTGCTCTGAATCACGCTGACCTGATTCTCCTCACCCAGAGTGTGGATTATGACTCCTCACATTCCCCTAACTCCCAGCACTCCCAGCACACCCTCACCCTCCACACCTCCACCGGCCCACCACTGTCCACCCATCTATGTGCTGTCCCTCACTCACAGGGCTGGTGGGTCACTGGTTGGGCAGCAGTCCAGAGGGGGTGGTAGCATAAGGAAGGGACAAAGGTAGAAGCATACATAGTGCCTGCATTGCCACACAGATTGGACCGTGGGCACAGGGGGGACACCAAATAGAGGCTGAGGTCTGGATAGCGTCGTCTCGCCACACGGAGGAACCCTGCCAGAAAGCTCATTGCCGACTCTGCTCTTGACCCCTGTCTGGCCCATCCTAACACTGGCTCTCCCTGCTACAGCCACCCTCACTAGCCTCAGCTTCCCCAGGAAAACTCAACCTTACTGTTTGCCCTCCCCCAGCTTCACCCTTTTTTTTTTTTTGAGACAGAGTCTTCCTGTCACCCTGGGCAGGCTGCTATGGCATCATCACAGCTCACAGCAACTTGAAGTCCTGGCCTCAAGTGAGCCTCTTGCCTTAGCCTCCCAAGGAGCTGGGACTGTAGGCCCCTGCCACAACAGCTGAGCCCAAACTTCATCTTGATTCTGAACAATGCCACATTGTGTCCAAAGCACAAACTTCACTGATGGAAGGAAAGTAATGGGACTTTCCAAGAGCAGAGTGGCCTGAGGTTGCAGTTATAACCAAACACATCCAGTCTCCCACCAGCTTGTCAACATGCAGCACGGCCGGTGAAACTCACATCCTGGGAAGGGTTGTGCTGTAAATAAGGTGACAAGCCATGAGTTATGTCTCAGTTGTGTTATCACCAGCCTGACGTCAAATGTCAGCACATGAGGCGCTGCCAGGAGGTGGAGTAAGCCCCATACATAATGGAGTCTGGTACAGAAGGAAGAAAACAGCCGATCAATAAATCACGTGCATGGTTGCAGGTCTCAATAGGGCCAATAAACACAGTCTTAAAATCGAGTTATATCGTAGCAATCAGTGGGTGTAGTGTAATGGGGTTCCAATGGGCTTCTGGGAACCAGAGGTTTCCATGGAGGTTCTGGACAGGAGGAAGGGGTGGGCATGCTTCAGGAGCCCAGCCCAGCTCTCCAGAACACTTCTGGGCACAGACTGGATTTCCATGTCCAATCCTGTGAAGTTGCTCTGAGCTTAGGAGCCCAACAGGGGGTTTGTGTGCCACCTGCCCCCTTCCAAGGGGCCTGGCCTGGGACAAGCAACTACCTTCCCTGTGATGTTCACTCCTTCATTTTTCTAAAATGAAAGCTATCGGGATACCAATGCCCCCTTGACCAGGCTGGGAAACCACTCCAATCTCTGTGAATGGCCGGCGGTGTGATGGGTGGGACCCTCCTGGGAGAGATGACCCTGGGTGGACCCGGCAGGACGAAGGTGTCTGCTCCCCGCTGACTCTGACTCGCCCACTTAAATCCTTGTGTTTTCTTACTCGGCTTCGGGGGAGAGTGGAGAGAAGCATATCACTGGGAAAACAGATTTCAAAGCTGATATGCTTTGAATTCTACAGAACACATGGTTAGACTTTTGCTCAATCTCAATGGATTTCGACTCCTGTATCAGTTATCTCAAATGCAGCCGGCTTCAAAGAAATTCACTGGGCCAGGATATTTGAATTAATCATAAAATCAGTCTCTTAGAGAAAATCTCACATTCTGAGCTCTCTCCTCCAGGCCCTTCCAACACAGTCACAGCTCTTGGCTCTAATAGGCACCCAATTAAAAATAATCTACACACAGAACCCGAGCCAGACTGAATCACTAATTTCTGTCAGTCTTGTCATTAGGGTGAGAACCTCACAGTGAGGACTCCAGGCTCCTTAGGGACGAATACAAATTCTAAGGGTTAGAGCAGGGCCAGAGCTGGGCACAGGGACCTTATTTCTAGACTCAGCCCCTGGGCCCCTTCCCCAAGTGGGTCGTTCATAACTGTGTGAAAGTTATGAACCTTCACAGGTGCCCAGCCATGGGTGGCCCGTGGAGTTGACCTTCTGCGTTTTCCTCCCGACAGAGGCAGAGTCACGGGCCTTAGGGACTGCCTCTCTGGCTTCTGTGGCTGACAGTGTCTGAGTTCAGGGCTGGAGCCAGCCGGATGTGGGACAGGGCACTGGGCATAGACACAGTGACTTCTGAAGGCCACCCCATGCCTAGAATGTCTGCAGATCCTTCTGGAATCTGAGTTTCCTCTGGTCATCAAGCCCCCACCTTCATACCTAAGTGTGCCTCAGGCTACCACTCTCCCTCCCCTAACCCGGGCCTGAGTGAGCCTCCCTGCCCCCTGCACCTGTCTGCTGCTTACCAACTGGGGGCTGACTTCAATACAAATTAACCTAATCATCTCATTATTTGGATCCCTTTTTCCCACAGAGGATCAACCTGACAGTTGCACAAACGAAGACTTTTTGTTTTTCTGAATAGTTTTCCCACTTGTGATACCGTCCTCTGGCTCCCACTTATGTCCAATGTAGCTCCTGAGGGTGCTGGTCTGCCTTAGTGATTAACAGGCAGGAACCGCACATTGTGTGTGCTGGGCCCGGGCTCTGTGAAGTGCGGCAGACCTGCCCGTGCAGAGGCCTGGCCACTCAGGCCTGCAGACCGCGTCTGTGCAGGGGAACAGCAGGGCTGCCCGTGGCGGTCCTGAGACGGCCACGTGAAGTGGCACGTTTTGCTTCTCATTATCCTGTTCTGCTGACCAGTTGGCCCACGTTTGTTCCTACTTACATTTTTGATGACCTTGAGCTAGTTGACTCTTAAGGTTGCCAGGATGCAAAGTGTCCAAATTGCTTTTGACGCTGGCAGGCTTCTGTCAGGGTCCCTGGGACCCGAAGTGGCTCAGGAATGCTCCCCTACTGGCAGTGCCCTTCCAGGACGGGATGGGCCACAGGCCCACGGACCTTTCCCAACACCCCACCGTGATGACTTGATATATAGTTGGCACTGACAATTTTTGATAGTCTCAGTAGAGACTAATAAAAAAATTGTTTGTAATACATTAGATATGTAATCGC
The DNA here is from genome assembly GCA_963575145.1 of Galago senegalensis. Classification (NCBI taxonomy): domain Eukaryota; kingdom Metazoa; phylum Chordata; class Mammalia; order Primates; family Galagidae; genus Galago; species Galago senegalensis. The sequence goes on from CAUYTI010156803.1 coordinate 42,366, forward strand.
AAAATTAACAAAACCATCAAACTATCTTCTAAGTTATACATTTTGTTAGAAATAAATTATTACAGTAATCTTATGTTATAGAGATGTAACTTAACTGATAACAATTAAAATTTTACTGCTTTGGTTTATAAACTTTTCGAAAAGTTTTCACATTTCAATAGATGCATAATTTCAATTAGCACAGTCAAAAATCCAGATTATAGTCAACCTGTACCTGTCCATGTCACTCTGCCTTTGAAGTTCCACTATTTTATGTCTGAAATGCAGCAGGGTAGGTGGTACAAAAGATTATGATAGTACCCTCTAAATATTTCTTGACTGATTTATTGACAAACTTTAATACCTGTTTCATAAGCATTTATTATTCTAAATATATGAAATTGAGTCATGATATTCTTCTAATTTTTTCTTCATTAATATTACAACTTCTCTTCCTATACACCATGGGCCTTTAGTGGAATACATTTATCCCCATACTAAAATAGACAGATGATCAGCATTTTTTATTTTTAACGTTATAAAAGTTGGCACCATTTGCATCTAGCATTTATGTTGATATCAATAATGTCACGTATTTTGTTGAAATAGTCAAAATTTTTTTAATTCCAGCAATATATAAAAAAACATTCTTAAGTAACATCAAACCCTGCGTCAGGCCAGTCTGGTTCCACAGAGTATCAGAAGATCTTCCAGGCAGGAGGTCTTATTTACATCACCTCTTCTTTCTGGTAAAGATCCAGAAGGTGCTTGTTGATGAAATTTAAAGGGAATATTACTATACTTATCCAGAGTGGTGTTTGTTTGTAATATTTTATTTTAAATTCTATAACTACCATTTACATAAGAAATTCATTGTTCACAACAATAGAACCAAAAATTTCTCAGAAGACAGTAAGATGGAAAGCCCAGTTATCTGTAATTGTTGCAGTGATCTATGACAATTAGTGTGACCCAATGAGTTTACCTTAAAATTTACATTATCATGAAATATTTGAAATATCACCAGTTACCACGGCTACTATTAATACACTGTTTACCAACCACTATGGAAATATTTCAGGATTTCCACCACAGTCCCCACTGGACAGTCTGTTAGTGTATGGCCCAGTGCTCAGCTAACTCATTGTTGACTTGAACAGAAAAGAGTGGAATTACTGTCCTCAAGGGCTGTCCTTTTTACAGGCAGGTGAGTTCTCTAACCATCTTTATGATATAATTAACATACCATAGATATGCCAATTTAAACTGCATAATTCCGTGGTATTTAATATATTTACAGGTTGTGTGAACACCACCCCTACCTAACTCCAGAGCATTTTGACACCCCCAAAGGAGCCCTGTACCCAGCCCCTGTCCCTCCTCCCAACCCTGGAACCGCCAATTCACTTTGCCTCTGTGGGTTTGCCTATCTGGACCCTTCATGCAGACGGGATCATACACTACCTGGCCTTTGCCATCTGCTTGCTTTCGCTAGGCCTGTTTTCAAGGTGCATCCATGATGTGACGTGAGTCTGTACATTTTTGTTCATGAGACTTTAATTTTCAGAGCAGTTTTGGGTCCACAGCAGAAGTGAGTGAAAGACACAGAGCCTCCCACGTGCATTCTGCCCCAATCATCGCCACCCACCCCAGAGGGGCATCTGTGATACACACTGGGGCGTCGTGGTCCCCAGAGCGCACGGTTCACGTGAGGTTCCCCTCGTGGTGCTGCACGACGTGATTCCGCAGGTTGGACTAACACACTAGATGGGAAACCATTGCTGCAGTGTCATGGAGCCTTCTGTCACCGTCCTCGACACCCTCTGTGTTCTGCCTAGGGCAGAGGACCTCCCTACCTAACAGGAGAGCAAGGGCTGGTTAGCGTCACTTGTCCCACCCTCCAGGCTCTGCCTGTCTGAGTATCCTGCAGAGTCATAGCAGGCGCGCCGCTGTGCTCTCTTGTCACTGTCCTGCCTCTCTGGGACCAGTAACCAGACTGCATGTTTTATTTAGCCTGTAGTTTTCCGTGTGGGGGCTCTTTTAGTCACCCTGACAGATTAGATCAGCATGTTTCCTACCTTCGATCAGCCCAGTTTCCTCCTCTTTGAACTGTGATGGGGATCAAATGAGAAGTGAATGCAAGGGGCAAGGGTGCCCAACCTTTCTTCTCTGCTGCACAAGGAAGAGGAGGTGTCTCCTTGGGCCGCACATTAAATACACAAACACCAATCACAGCTGATAAGGAAAAAAAAGAAAGAAAAAGAACTTTGTGTGTGTTTTTCATAATGTCTAACACCACAGATAAGCAAAGCCATCCTCAAGTAATGTGCATGTGCTCTCCAGACCACACTGGGACTCCCCTGGTATACTGGTTTGTCCTGAGCCTAAATAAACACTGGCTGTTGTAAGGCTCTGCCCCAAGCGGAGTTGTGCACACCCACTGCTCAGACACTGCAGACACTGGTTATAAAGCTCTGCTCCAAGTGCAGTCCTGCACACTCACTGCTCAGACGCTGCAGACACTGGTTGTGAGGCTCTGAAGTGGAGTCCTGCACACTCACTGTTCACATGCTGCTGATACTGGTTATAAAGCTCTGCTCCAAGTGCAGTCCTGCACACTCACTGCTCAGATGCTGCAGACACTGGTTGTAAGGCTCTGCTCTAGACAGAGTTTACACACTCACCGCTCAGATGCTGCAGACACTGGTTGTAAGGCTTGCTCCAAGCAGAGTCCTGCACACTCACTGCTCAGATGCTGCAGACACTGGTTGTAAGGCTTGCTCCAAGCAGAGTCCTGCACACTCACTGCTCAGATGCTGCAGACACTGGTTGTAAGGCTCTGCTCTAGATAGAGTTTACACACTCACCGCTCAGATGCTGCTGATACTGGTGCTCAGCGAAGCTTATCTGGCCTTTTCTTTTCCTCTCCAGCCGTGAGAGGTCCTGTCTGGGCTCATCGGCCCTGGCCCTTCCTACTGGGTGCTTAGAGTCGGTCATAAATTTGTCTACTTTACTCCTTTGATTTGTTCTTTGAGGCCTCCAGTCAGTGAATTCTCAGCCAGTTGGAGGTCTGATAAAGCCGCTTAAGTGCTTTTCCTTTAATGAATGTTCTGTTTCTCCTCATTCTTCTGAGCTTTGCATGTGGACCATTTCCCAGCATCGAGACAGAAGGTGCTGGCAGGAGGACGGCCAGTGAATCTCGGCTGACACGTCTTGCCATAGGGTTGATGAGCATGATTGGCATCACACAGATAGGGGTCCAGCCATCCATCCTGCCTGTCCAAACATGTAGACACACAGTACCTGAGCCATGGGTGTTTCTTACCCCAGTTACTGAGTTCCCAGCCTGGCTCATGAACAGAGGAGAGGCCTATTTAGAGAGCTGCAGGGAGTAAGGTTTTCTAAACTGGGAGGGACTCTTTATAAAAGTGGCAATTTGCTGGAAGCAGAGGGTTTGTTGAAGCTGGGGGGTGGGAATGGGGTGCACACATGAGTGTCTCAGGCATTGAGATCTGAGGCCTACAAACATCACATAGGACTCCCAGAGCAGCACTGCCTCATCTCCCACGACCTGCATCAGGAGGTGATTGTGGTCCCAGCTCCTGCAAGTGACAACAATCAGGGCAGGCATTTGAAGCCCTGAGCCCCTTCAGCCAAACCAGGCATAGACCCTGGGGCCCTGCCAGGCCTGAGTTCTGAGCCGCTGGGCCTAAGGAGGAGAGAGAGGAAGGAACAGAAGGATCTAGGTTGGTCATCACTGCAATCCTGAGGCTGGAGGGCAAAGGAAAATCTGGCCACTTGTGCGAGGAGGGCAGAGAATACAGTACACTAATCTCCTTCTGCCCCTGCTCTGCCCCCCTAATTGTCTGTGTTTTACTTTTGGTGTCATTGGTCTAGAAGAAATCTGCTTGCAGTTGGAAATGTTACTGGAAATCCCAGAAACACTGGGGTCTGCCTGGCTGTTTAAACACCCGATCAACAGCCTCTGCTGCAGGCCCCACCTGGCCGGCCCTGCCTCGGCCCATTTGTGTGACCTAAATCCCTCTGGTTGCGAGTGAAGCTCTTCCCTGTAATTTCACAGAGTGACCAATGAAACCCAGATTCACAGAACAAGGGGCAGGCTGGTGAGAACGTAGCAGTGTGTCTAAACCACCTTTCATCTTGAGCATGGGAGCACAAACAAAATGAATGGTTGTCGAGGGGTGTGACTTTTTAAACCTGGTGCTCATTTGGGCTGGGAATCATGATGGCGTCACCTTGGCCAAGCAAGGGTAGGATGACTGTCCCCAAGTCTATTAAAAACAGCATCCTACCACACACACACACACACACACCCGGCCTCAGAAGCCAGAGACTTCCCTGCAGGAGGTAGTGTTCTCGATGTGCCTTGGTGGACGTGCCTTTTCTAAATGGCCCTCCGAGAACTGTGCAAATGTTAATAATGTTTCTAACCCCACTTGGCAGCATCATTCCCAGAGAGGAACAGGCAAGCAAGTCTCTCACAGCAGCCACGCCACCAGGGCCAAGCTGCCTCTGGTTGTGCTCAGCTGCCTACTTGGAGTCCTCCCATGGGGTCATTAAGTTCTCATTTTTGGCAACACTTCTCCTCCACTCTCTGCGCAACCCGCCCCCCAGCACCAGGGCTAGAATAAACCAGCCCCACACATCTCCAGCGCCCTGCGGCCCTGGCCCCTGCTGACTCCTGGGTGCTGGCCCCCCCTGCCTCGCCCTCCAGGCTTTCTCACGCCCACCTACTCCCCTCCACCCACTCCCTGGCTTCTCCCTCCCAGACCACAACCAGACGCACCTTCCCGACGCCACTTGGCTGGGTCACTCCTCTGCTCAGGAACATACAAAAGCCAGTAATTACTGACCACAGCAGGTCACTGGCTTGTCTGTCTGGTTCTGGAGACTTTCTGTGTGATCTTGTTCCCCATAGAGGTTAGTCCTGATGGCTTGGTCTACTCCGAGGTTACCTCCTCTGCCCCAGGGCAGCATCTGCCTCAACCACAGCCTCCCCAGGACAGGGGCCATACCTGTCAGAAGGAGCCTGTACCTGGAGCCAGGAGAGCCCCTTTCCACTTGTCCACCAGCAGGCAAACTCTGCTCTGTTGGTACAGATGAAGCATCAACCCCAGAACAGTCAGGCAAGGGGCTCAGGACGCCTCAGCAAGACCCCAGCCGACCTGCTTCTGCTCTGACACCCAGGGTAGGAACCACCGAGTGTCACAGCCTCCTTCAAAGCCCCTTGTCCCTTCCTGGGCCATGATTAAAAGCCACGTTGTACAAGAAACATCCTGGATAATGAGGCAGGGTCTGTGGCTTGAAAGAGATTATACTCAAATAAGCAGAAAAGATGGAAGCAACGAAAAGAGTAGTTATTGACAGAAAGAGCAAGTAAGACCCATAGAAGGTCAGGGACAGTAACTGCTGCAGAAGAAAGGACGTGCACATCACATCGGAGGCCAAAACGACCCAGAGACAGTTCCCTGAAGAAAGGGGTGTCTCATGTGGCCTGGTGTGGTGGGTGCCCCTGTGGTTTCTCCAAGCAGAGGTGGTCTTTCTGAGCACAGGTGGTCTTCCAGAGCACAGGTGGTCTTTCTGAGCACAGGTGGTCTCTCCAGAGCACAGGTGGTCTTTCTGAGCACAGGTGGTCTCTCCAGCACAGGTGGTCTCTCCAGCACAGGTGGTCTCTCTAGCACAGGTGGTCTCTCCTAGCACAGGTAGTCTCCCCCAGCACAGGTGGTCTCTCCAGCACAGGTAGTCTCTCCAGCACAGGTAGTCTCTCCAGCACAGGTGGTCTCTCTAGCACAGGTAGTCTCTCCAGCACAGGTGGTCTCCCCAAGCACAGGTGGTCTCCCCAAGCACAGGTAGTCTCTCCAGCACAGGTGGTCTCTCTAGCACAGGTAGTCTCTCCAGCACAGGTGGTCTCCCCAGCACAGGTAGTCTCTCCAGCACAGGTGGTCTCCCCCAGCACAGGTGGTCTCTCCAGCACAGGTTGTCTCTCCAGCACAGGTAGTCTCCCCCAGCACAGGTGGTCTCTCCAGCACAGGTGGTCTCTCCAGCACAGGTAGTCTCCCCCAGCACAGGTGGTCTCTCCAGCACAGGTGGTCTCCCCCAGCACAGGTGGTCTCTCCAGCACAGGTGGTCTCTCCAGCAGAGGTGGTCTCCCCCAGCACAGGTAGTCTCTCCAGCACAGGTGGTCTCTCCAGCACAGGTACTCTCTCCAGCACAGGTAGTCTCTCCAGCACAGGTAGTCTCCCCCAGCACAGGTGGTCTCTCCAGCACAGGTGGTCTCTCCAGCACAGGTGGTCTCTCCCAGCACAGGTGGTCTCTCCAGCACAGGTGGTCTCCCCCAGCACAGGTGGTCTCTCCAGCACAGGTGGTCTCCCCCAGCACAGGTGGTCTCTCCAGCACAGGTAGTCTCTCCAGCACAGGTGGTCTCTCCAGCACAGGTAGTCTCCCCCAGCACAGGTGGTCTCCCCCAGCACAGGTGGTCTCCCCAGCAAAGGTGGGCTCTACAGCACAGGTGTTCTCTCCATCCGAGGTGGTGACCCCCCGCACAGGGGGTAACACCCGGACTGGGGGGTGGGGCCCGCGCGGGGAGGCTCCCGGGGCGGGGGAGACCACCTGTGCTGGGGCGCCCAACTGGGCTGGGGGAGACCACCGGTGCTGGAGAGACTACCTGTGCTGGGGGAGACCACCTGTGCTGGAGAGACTACCTGTGCTTGGGGAGACCACCTGTGCTGGAGAGACCACCTGTGCTGGA
>CAUYTI010156804.1:0-12542 GCA_963575145.1 Galago senegalensis
CTTTTCTTTTTTTTTTTTTTTTGAGACAGAGCCTCAAGCTGTCCCCCTGGGTAGAGTGCCGTGGCATTACAGCTCACAGCAACCTCCAACTCCTGGGCTCAAGCGAGTCTCCTGCCTCTACCTCGCAAGTAGCTGGGACCACAGGCGCCCGCCACAACACCCGGCTATTTTTTGGTTGCAGCCATCATTGTTGTTTGGAGGGTCCGGGCTGGGGATTTGAACCCACCACCTTAGGTGTACGTGGCTGGTGCCTTAGCCGGTTGAGCTATAGGCGCTGAGCCCAACCCTTGATTTCTTATCTGCACCCTTTGCAGACTGGCGATATGCCTCTCTGGCTATGTGGCTCTTCACTACAGAAGTGACATGTTTATTTAAACAAGTAAATTCAGGGTGACATTTTTGTATTCTCAGCCACAAGCGTGGCAGTTTGGAGCCATAAATATGCTGTCGTGTTTCCTTAAAATGATAACACAAGTGTGGCAAGCCCTTGGCTTTGGCCATAATTGTAATGTACTTTTTTTGACCTTTTTAGTCGCCTGTTGTCTGGAGGCTGAAACCTTTCATTTATTGCAAACATGAGACCAAGACATTCCGAACACTTCCCTGAGGTCGGCTGTTACGGGGAATCCACTGTTTCCAGCAAAGCAGGTCTTTGAAATATGTTGGCACAATCAAAATCTAGCCGTTTTTAAAGGTCAGAGAGTCGCTATTATTCACAGGACGTAGAAGACACCCAGACTGGGAAGTGGTTTTCTTTCATCATTGAAGTATCTAAACCATAAAAACTCTAGACAAATAAATTAATTGTACCCTTCGAAATAACAGTTTAAAAAAAATGCTACGTTTTTAATGGAGAGGGAGGTCGAAGCCTTAACATTCACAGTAGTTTTGCTTAATTAAAGAAACAAAAAGCTGCAAAGATACTTCTATTTCTCATCAAGAAGTGCCAATGTCAAGGTTTCTCAGACTTAGGTGATATACAGAATCCCTTTCATACTAGATAATTTTGCAGTGATGGTATTAAATAACTTAGATGAAACAGGAAAACAAGCTTATGGATGTTAGAAGGGCCTGAAAAAGGTACACAAAAATCCAACATGTGTGACATAAAATGGTATGTATTTTGCTAATGTAGCCTGGTAAGAATGTTTACCAGATATTAGAGCCAGGAACAGGTGAATGAATATACCTAAACTCACAGCCTCCCTGACTCTGTTAGAGCAGTGGCTCTCAACCGTCCTCATGCCACGACCCTTTAATACAGTTCCTCGTCTTGTGATGACCCCCAACCATAAAACTATTTCCGTTGCTACTTCATAACTAATTTTGCTACTGTTATGAATTGTAAGGTAAATATCTGATATGCAGCAGGATGGTCTTAGGCGACCCCTGTGAAAAGGTCATTCGACCCCTAAAGGGGCTGTGACCCGCAGGTTGAGAACCGCTGGGTTAGAGGGACACCCTTCCTTGGAAGTCATATACCTCGAGGGATTTCTGAGAATAAAATCGCTGAGAAAAGGGAAATATTTACTGGGTTTTCCTGGTGTGTCAGGCCCTTGGCACATGTTAAGACCTTGACTTACCTCTATGAGAACACAGTTCTCTCTGTTTTTCAAGTCTTAGAGGCTAGGTTGTTTGTTCATAAGTTTTTACGTATCAAAGTTTACTAGACACAACCCCAGACTTCCATTATAAATAACTGAGACTGGTGTTCAAGTCCGCACGGGTCTTATTCCTGAGCAAAGCACAAAGTTTACCAGATAGACTGAAATGGCAAAGCATCACTTCCAAGCAATTTTGTTGTTCGAAAAGGTAGTGTATGTTCTTGAAATCTGTCTACTAGCAGTTTTTTTTTTTTTTTTTTTTTTTTTGCTTGTTTTTGCCTTCTGGTCTTGAGAAAAGTTGACACTGTGATGTCCATCTGTTTTGTTTCCTTGTTTCTGAAATGCAGAGTGACAGAAAGGTTTTTCTCTCCACGGGTTGCTCAGGGAGCAAAAAGCACGTCCTCGGGGCACGAGGGACAGAGTTCAGTATCACAGTCTGTGCTCTTGCTCAGGCTGGTCTTAAAGTCCTGAGCTCAAGAGATCCTCCGGTCTCAGCTTCCCAAGTAGCTGGGACTACAGGCAACCACCACCAAGCCCACCTAGTTTTTCTGTTTTTAGTAGAGACAGGGTCTCGCTCTTGCTCAGGCTGGTCTTGAACTCCTGAGCTCAAGGGATCCTCCTGTCTCAGCTTCTCAAGTAGCTGGGACTACAGGTGTCTTCCACAGCACCCAGCTAGTTTTTCTATTTTTAGTAGAGAAGGGATCTCACTCTTGCATAGGATGGTCTCAAACTCTTGGGCTCAAGGGATCCTCCCACCTCAGCCTCCCTGAATGCTGAGATTATGGCTGTGAGCCACTGAGCTCAGCCTACAAGGAGTACATTTTGAAAAATTGCATTTTCAGTACAAAAATCACACAAGTAAAGTACCAGGTTCATTCTTATAGACATTTTTAAAAATTAGAAATACACAATTTTATTTATTAATAAGAAGACTTAGGCTAATGAACCTCAAACTCTTAGGCTCAAGTGATTCACCTCAGCCTCCCCAGTAGCAGGGACTACAGGTGCCTGCCGTAACACCTGGCTAGTTTTAGAGTTGGGCGTCTCTCTCTGGATCAGGGTGGTCTCCAAGTCCTGAGCTCAGGCAATCCACCTGCCTCAGCCTCGCAGAGTGCTGGGATTACAGGTGTGAGCCACCACAGCCAGCCTTCCATATTTTGTTTTCAACTAACATTTTTATGTTCATCTTTCTGAGTATCCACAAATCATTCTGCCCTTGAACTCTTGCGACATCCTGCAACGGACTCCAGCTTCCCATAGAAATAAAAGAGACCAGGGGTGGAAATGCTTGATGTATTGGCCTAAGAAGATCTGAAATAATTAAAGAGCTTAGGAAGGTTGTTGAGAGCCATGAAGATAACTCAGGTGTTTACTGGAAAGGCGTTTATACAATTGCCAACACCAGCAGCTGGTGGGAAGCCTGTGTGACCCCGGGCACGTAGTAAAAACAGGCTTTTACTTGTGTGGTGGGAAATTACCACAAAGATTTAACATTTAAAGTGTTTTTCAACATCTTTACTATCATAAGTGCAGCTTCCTGCAGGAATAATTAGATGATTGATAGAGATGGTAATTGTAGCTTTGGGTAGGACCTGTTGACGTATCAGAGAAGCTCTCAGTACAATTGGCGGCTTCTTCTCTGCTAAATACTCTAATTTCCTCCTATTTGTATGTCTGTTTTTATGAGACTGAATCCCTTCTCATATGAGAGAAGAGAAATTTGTCAGAAGTGTAGTATAAAAACTCAAAAATATGTGATGCCTTTAAGCACAGAATATATATATAGATGCAGAATGGCTATTTGGACGCTGTGCAAACTACCAAGAGAAAATGGAAAGATGTATGCAAAAAAAAAATGGTTCTGCACAACGCCTTTTTGGCCAAATTTGTAAAAATGAAAACTTTGGTGACATGGTAGTGTATTTATAAAAGAACCATCACTTGGGGCCCTGCTTATACATTTTTCTAGGGCCATTTTTCCTAACTGAAAACATATTAGTGACTTCTGAGAGCGTTACAAACCATTCTGATATTGTTTTTCAAGATATTTCTTTTTGGGGGTGTTTTCACATGCAGAAGATAAAATTACTTGATAAATATTGTTTCATGAAACTTCTTAGAACTGGCTAGGTTTAAAAGAAACTTTTTTTCTGCCTTTATTTAAAATAAAACACTCCCCCCCCCCCAAAGAAAACCCATCTTCACTAACCTGGGAATAAATTATAACTCATTTTGTGGGATGCCTTTTAAAAATAATAACATTAAATATCTGGGTGATTTTTTCTTCCAACTGTTGTGAATGTATTAAATATCCCAAAAAAAAAAAAAAATTAAAAGGTGGTACTTGTAGCTCAAAGGAGTAGAGCACTGGCCCCATGTGCTGGGTTCAAACCCAGCCTGGGCCAAAGACTGCAAAAAAAAAAAAAAAAAAAAATTAAAACAATTACATTGAGATGCTCAATGCCTAAATTTAACAGTTAACTTTTTTAAATGTTCTCTCTCTCTCTCTCTCTCTGATTTTGGTTGGACCTTTTGAACTTAAATTGCATTCACAATCTTTAGAATGCAACTTCCAGAAATAAAGCCATTTTTCTACATATCCACAAGTAGATTATTCATGTGTATATATACATATATACACAGAGATACAGGTTAATTAGATATATATACACATGTATTAATATACACATATATGCACATATTTATTTTGGGGTGTATCAGGAGAGCAAGGAAACTAGGGCAATTGAGAATATTGTCTGATTCGCTGTATAAGGTCAGTGATATTCAAGGACTCACCTGCAGATTTAAATATAATATGCTTTTAAAATTGAATTAAGTCTCCTAGTGGATCTATTAAGTCTCGTAGCAAATTATCAAATCAAATTTTCTATTTTTTTTTTAAATTTCAGATTCATGTAAAGGTACAAAAATTTAGGTTACAATGTTTGCATTTGTTAGGCAGAGCCCTTGTCGTGAGTGTATTCTGAAGCCAGGAGCTGTGCCATGCAGCCTTACGTTGTGCCCACGAGGTAGGAGCTCACCCATCCCCTTCCCCAACTTAACTTAAATTGAGTTGAGTTTTTCTCTTAATGGGTGGGCATTAGATCATCTAGGGGCTTCATATTAGCATTGAGTACACTGGATTCTTGCTTCTCCATTCTTGTGATACTTTACTAAGAAGAATGTGTTCTACTTCCATCCAGGAGAGTACAGAAGTTGTAAAGTCTCCAACTATTTTAATGGCTATTTAATGTGCTATTCTAATCGGACTGCATGGCATTCAGATACCACAGTTTAATAATCAAAATGCCCATCCACCCAGGAACGGGTTAAGTCAAATTTTCTTAACAGCATTTAACATTCTCAAACAGCCCTGTCCACAAAGGGGAGGAAGATGGAGTCTGCATTCTGGCACGAGACCCACTTCCTCAATGCCCCAGCAAAATTTCGTTGTATTATTTAAAATAATCTCATTGCTTTCGTTAATTTGTAGCATACAAATAATACCATTTTAACTTTATGTGGCCTTTACTTGAAGTTAAAAAAATAATAAAAGCATGCACTGCTAAAATGTTGAAATCAATTTGCTATCCTGTCAAAGATACCTGCTCCCAGATTCATGCAGCTGGTCATAGGTTTGTGTAGCTGTTAGTTTTAAAATTCTTACTATCTTTCTTTTGAATTACAAGATTTTATGGGATACAAGTGTTTTTTGTTACCTAGATTACTTTTGTGTTGCTTGAGTCCCCACAAAACTTGTGCCCATCACCCAAATAGTGATCACTGTACCTATTACATTTGTTTTTCCTTTCTCCTCCGCCCCACACCCCATTAATTTCCACTGAGTTTTATGAGTTTTGAATGTGTGCTCGTTATTTAGTTACAATATCATAATTAGTACATGTCCCATTTCTTTTTATCCCCCATTCCGTAGGTACTTTACCTGGGATAATGGTCACCAGTTCCATCCAAATGGATGCAAGAAGTTTCAAGTCGTTCTTTTGGTAGCTGAGTATTATTCCATGGTATACATATACCACATTTTCTTAATACACTCATCAATTGATGGGCCCTTGGGTTGCTTCCACGCCCCTGCAAGTGTGAATTGTGCCGTTATAAACATGGGAGTGCAGACGGCTTTTTGATAAAATGACTTCTTTTCCTTTGGGCTTCAAGAGGAGGTGGGAGAAATTGTAAGCTGCGTTGTCAACTAGCTCTCTGTGCTAGGTGGTGCTGCTGAGCTCTCCCAGGCGCACCTGCCAAGTCTTTTAGCAGTCTTTCTTTTCTTTTTTTTATTTTTTATTTAGTCTTTCTTTTCTGTACTTACTTTCTCTCTATATTATTTTTTCCATTTTTTCTTTCCTCCTTTTTACCTTCCCTTCTGTATTTAATCCCCTCACCCCGTGCTTTCAGAGGTACCCGTGTTAATTTCCAACATCTTAAACCACTACTATTTCACATGAAAATGAAGCGAGGGCTCTATCACTGATTCATTTCTCAAAATGCCTGCTCTTATTTACTTTCCTATAGTCTGCAGACGGCTATTCCACACTTCACGGACTATAAGCCTTACAGAGCCATTTGCATAACTTTCTATTTCCCTCAAAAGGTGAAAAGACCAGTTTGCCATTAGGAAGGGCCAATCTAACTCCCATCTTGAAAAGTTTCTCGACGCACTGCGTAATTAAGGAGGACAAACAAACATTGGCTTCCTGGCTCCAATTTATTGGGTTGCAAGAAATAGAAATTGGATTCAACAGATCAGTAATAGGTACTACAGTGAGAAAAAGTGGGTGAGTCTTGCAATAAATAAGTTTGGAAAACAACAGGCCTGAGACAATAACATTTCCTTTGAAGACTCTCTCTTAAATGCCCCAGTTTTAGAGTGTTGAATAACTAAATGTATGTTGAAGATACCCAAGAAGGATATATCATATGCAAAGTATTTTTCTTTTTTTTTTTTGAGACAGAGCCTCAGTATGTCACCCTGGGTAGAGTGCTGTGCTGTCATAGCTCACAGTAACCTCAAACTCTCGGGCCTAAATGATTCTCTTGCCTCAGCCTCCCAAGTAGCTGAGATCACAGGCCCTCGCCAGAGTGTCCAAGTATTTTCTTGTTGCAGTTGTCATCATTATTTAGCAGGCCTGGGCTGGGCTTGAACCTGCCAGCCTCAGTGCATGTGGCCAGCGCAGTAACCACTGTGCTATAGCTCCCGAGCCTATGCAAAGTATTTTGAATTAAAATTGAGCACAAGTCATGGGATAAACTTACATGTGCAAATATTTGGGTAAATGTGCTCTTGAAAATGTTGCTGTTAATGGGGTTCATCAAGTTCATCTACTTAATCAAATTCAGGGAACACTCCAACAAATCCTTGCACACACAAATATATGTTTAGCATATTTGTGTTAGCCAAAAGGTGGATAGAATCTAAATGTTCATCGGTTAGTTAATAATGGATAAACAAATTCTGGTGCATATATAAGTGATGGAATAGTATTCAGCCAGGAAGATGAAAGGTGCTGTGTTACCTGCTATACTGTGCCTGAACATTGAACACAGGATGCCCCATGAAATAAACCAGGGACAAAAGGCCACATGTTATATGATGGCCCTGATATAAAGTATCCAGACTAATTAAATACATAGAAACAGGAACCAGATTACGTGTCACCCTGTGGGCAGAAGAAGAGCTTATATCCCTTATTGCAGAGGAAGGTCCTCTGTGGTGGTGATGGGAGGAAAAAGCCTCCCTCCCACCAATCTCTCAGAGGAGATAAACGCTGGTGGTGTTTTACTCCACAGAGAACTAGGGGAGCTTAACACCTCCCTAGAAATCTGTGTGTGTGACTTCAAGCAGGAGGCTCTCCCAATACAAGGCTCAGATTTCGAATTATTGAAGGCCCCCCTTAAGGTTAATAATAATAACAAGAGGATCTGCTATGATCAATTTGAGAAACTACTGATATCTTTGTTCCCTCCCTCATCTCACCATTTGGGCAAATAGACTTCAATAAAATCAGAGTGGAGTAACCCCCTGGGCCATTGCTGGAATCCCACCAGGGACCATGGACCGCTAGCTCCCACTTTTAATTCTACTCTGTGACTCGTGTCTTTCTTTACCCTTGCTCCTAACTCTATTTCCTCAGTTGAGCACCACCAATGTCCACTGTTCTCAGTGGATGCTGGTCTCATGGTGGGACCCCAAAGGGGGTGTTTATTATTACTTTTTTAGGCAGGGTGCAAAGAATGAGGTTATAATGTTTGTATTAGTTAGGTGGAATCACTCTTATAATTGTGTCCTGCCCCCAAGAGCTGTGCCATACACCCTAACATTAGACCCAGTAAGTGGGAGCACATGTATCCCCTTCCCTCCTCCCCTCACCTCTCCCTCGTACCCACACACCCCACCTTGAATTGATTTAAATTTTTCTCTTATATGGGTAATAGATCATCTACTGGCTTCAGAACAGAATGAAGTACATTTTTTCTGAGACAGAGTCTTACTCTGTCACCCAGGCTACAGTGCAGTGGTGTCAGCCTAGCTCACAGCAACGTCAAAATCCTGGGCTCAAGGGATCCTCCTCCTTTAGCTTCCCAAGTACCTGGGACTAAAGGTGCCTGCCACAACACCTGGCTAGTTTTTCTGTTTTTACTAGAGAAGTGATCTTGCTCTAGCTCAGGCTGGTTTTGAACTTCTGAGCTCAGGCGATCCACCTGCTTTGGCCTCCCAGAGTGCTGGGATTACAGGCATGAGCCACTGTGTCCAGGCCAGATCAACATTCTTATATGTAGATATGATTAGGATATGAGATATTTGTGTTTTCTTTTTTTTTCTTTTTCTTTTTTTTAGATGGAGCCTCAAGCTGTCCTCCTGGGTAGAGTGCCACCATGGCATCACAGCTCACAGCAACCTCCAACTCCTGGGCTCAACTGAGTCTCCTGCCTCAGCCTCCCAAGTAGCTGGGACCACAGGCGCCCACCACAACACCTGACCATTTTTTGGTTGCAGCCATCATTGTTGTTTGGCGGGCCCGCGCTGGGGATTCGAACCCGCCACCTTAGGTGTATGTGGCTGGTGCCTTAGCCACTTGAGCCACAGGCACTGAGCCGATATTTGTGTTTTTGTACCCAGCTTATTTCACTTAAAATAATACCTTCCAGTTCCACCCATGTTGCTGGAAATGACAATTTTTTTTTTATTTGTTTGTTTTGTTTCTGACTATTTTTTCTTGTTGTTGCTGCCGTTGTCATTGTTGTTTGGCAGGTCTGGGCTGGGCCTGAACCTGTCAGCTCTGGTGTATGTGGCTGGCACCCTTGCTGCTGAGCTACCAGTGCTGAGCCTCTGTTATTTTTTTATTTTACATCTGGAACAATATTTATTGCGTATGTATGCTACATTTTCTTTTTTTAAAATAATCATTCTCTAATGTTTGTTTACTATTAGCAAGTCATTCCTCCAACATCTCTCTCTTTTGGGGGGACTGAGGATTTATTGAGAATACAAAGAAGCAGGTTACAGTGGTTGCTTTTGTTGGGTAAAGTCCCTCTTATAATTGTGTCCCATCCCCACGAATATATTTACTGATGGACAGGAGGGTTGTTTCCAGCCCACCTGTAGCTCAGTGGGTAGAATGCTGGCCATATACACCAAGGCTGGCAGTTTGAACCCAGACTGGGCCAGCTAACACAACAAAGACAATTGCAACAACTACAACAACAAGAAATAGCCAGGTGTTGTGGCAGGTGCCTGTAGTCCCAGCTACTGGGGAGGCTGAGGCAAGAAAATCGCTTAAGCCCAAAAGTTGGAGGTTGTTGTGAGCTATGAAGTCACAGCACTCTACCCAGGAAGACAGCTTGAGATTCTGTGTCAAAAAAATAAATAAACGAATAAAAAGGTTGTTTCTAAATTTTAGCCCCTGTGAATAGTGCTGCCACTTTAGATGTACTGATGTTCTTTGTTCTGGATCTCAACCAAGAAGTGGGATTTCAAAGTCTTATGATAGATCTGATTTTCGTTCTGGGGGGAAACTTACATACTGTTTCTCACAGTGGCTACACTTTTCTTAAGTTCCTTACTCAGATGTGAGGCTTTGAATATTTAGAAAAAAAAATAGCCATCAGACAAAGTATTGAATGGTCATGTTCAAACTCTGCCCTGACATCCGTATTTTTATTTCAATTTCATTCCTCACTCTTTCGAATAACAGGGCTCAAAAAGTTTATTGTTTTCTTCCCCCCCCCCCACGGAAGATCAAATTGGATAATCTGCAATGCAGAAAAAAAATCTGTGTTGAAAGAAATTTAGGTTTTCACGGGGGACTTAGGCACAATCTCTTTGCTTCTGTGACCTGAGCTGATGACTATTGTGAGTTTTGCCCTGTTTTTCAGCATTAGCTAAGTGTTACTCATTGACAGGAAACCTGGCTATGTCTGCTTGTAACTCACAAGAATTAGTGTGTTCCCTGCAAAAGGAATACCCTTTTTGGGAAAGTTGAGTTGAGTCCTTGAAGTATATTCTAAGCTGCTACTATGGTGAGTCTTAATGCTGTTGCATGTGGGTGGGTTTATTATGACATGAGTGTTCCCCCACCCCCCACACAAAAATAAGTTTGGTCCCATTTGTTCTTGGCTACCACAATGCCTTAATGCATGAAGATCGTTCTTGCCAGATGCCAGTTTTTTTTTCTTTCTTTCTTTCTTTTTTTTTGTAAGACAGAGTATCGGCAGCACATGTGGCTCAAAGGAGTAGGGCGCTGGCCCCATATGTAGGAGATGGCGGGTTCAAACTCATCCCTGTCCAAAAACTGCAAAAAAAAAAAAAAAAAAAAGACAGTCTCACTCTGTCCCCCTGGGTAGAGTTCTGTGGCATCATAGCTCACAGCAACCTCAAACTCCTGGGCTGAAGTCCTCCAGTCTCAGCCTCCCGAGTAGTTGGTACTACTGGCTCCTGCCACAAGGCCGGGCTAATTCTTCTATTTTTAGTAGAGACAGGGGTCTCCCTTTTGCTCAGGCTTGTTCTGCCCTCCTGAGCTCAAAGGATCCACCTGCCTTGCCCTCCCAGAGTGCAGGGATTACAGGTGTGAGCCACTGCACCCCTGCCTAGATGCACATCCTTTCTTTTTTAACTTACCAGACTCCAGAACAGTGAGCCAGTACACTTGTGTTCAGGACAAGTGACCCAGTCTTTGATATTCTATAATACCCGCACAAAATAGAATAAGCCCCCTGGGCAGGTAAAGATCTTGCTCATCAGAAGAGTTCCCAGTTGCAGACCTTATCCTGCTAAAGCATTCTGGAGCAAGGATTCCATCAAGACTCACTGTTTTTTCTTTTCCCTCTCTTAAATGTATAACAAACACACAAATAAAAGCATATTTTGCTACGCTTTTATTTCATTGTCCATATTGTATTGTTTTATTTTATTTTATTTTTTGAGACAGAGTCTTACTCTGTTGCCCTCAGTAGAGTACTGTGGCATCATAGCTCACAGCAACCTCAAACTCTTGGGGTTGAGTGATTCTCTGGCCTCAGCCTCCCAAGTAGCTGGGACTACAGGTGCCTGCCACAATGCCCGGCTATTTTTGTTGGTGTTGTTCTTATAGTTGTTTGGCAGGTCCAGGCCACACTTGAACCCTCCAGCCCTGGTGTATGTGGCTGGCACCCTAGCTGAGGTATGGTCACAGAGCCTAAGGTGTGGTTTTTAACACCTGAGTACTTTGACAGGCACAGCAAAAATTATTAATCCTTGGTGTCTGCCGTGGGACTGAAGAAGGTGCCCTGCAAAGCAATCATGGGGCAAATAAAAGGGTAGTTAATCTTTTATTTTATTTTACTATTTTTTTTTTTTTTTCAGTTTTTGGCTGCAGCTGGGTTTGAACCTGCCACCTCTGGCTTCTAGGGCCGGCGCCTTACTCCTTTGAACCACAGGCACCACCCCAAAAGGGTAGTCAATCTTAAGAGTGAATTAGCAGAAACATTATTAACCCATAGTTTTTTTTTCAGTAAAGGCTAAAAATCTAGCTTTCTCTCTGCCTCTCTGATCTCTGCCCTCTCCTGCTGGCCGGCACCCCGTACAGCTGGGTTTTCCCAACAACTAACAGGAGACCCCAGACAAAAACGAAATGTTAATTTTTCTCTTCCCATTCATTGGCCTCTGGTCTTTTAGTCTGTTTTATAGACTCAGGGGTTCCCAAGTGCTCTGTGGACCAACCAGAAAGTCAAGGCAGGCTTTAGGACCAAAACACCTGCTTCCAAGGGCCAAGACAGCTGCTCCTACATCTGCCAAAAGATGGCAGGGGAGTGAACTGGAGGCTCAGTGGCCTGGGAACTGGGCTAAGGTTGTTTATATTTCCCTTCTCTTTGTTCCCTCTTAAATTCAGCTGGCACTTGGCCTCCCTGCTGGCCTTTTTCTTCTCTTTCTTTGGGATTCCAGACGACCTCTCTGCCCTGTTCCTCTCTCTCTGTCTCTTTCCTGCTCTGTCTCCTCCTAAGAAGATAAAATAGATTTGATACTTTTATATCCTAATGGTGGCCTGCGGAAAACCTCTTCTGGACCCATGGGTGAGCCCTTATTAAACTTTCCACCCTAACAGGAAGGATGCCCATTAGGAATTGTGTCAGGGACTCGTATCAGAACGGGCTTTGGTGCCGGCAGGGTGACGGACATAGGCAGGGGCATCTGGGGTTTCTCTGTGGTAAAATCAGCTACCTTTTTCTATTCCTTCTTCCTTCCTTCCTTCCTTCCTTCCTTCCTTCCTTCCTTCCTTCCCTCTCTCCCTCCCTCCTTCCTTCCTTCCTTCATTCTTTCCTCCTTCCCTTCCTTCCCTCCCTCCCTTCCTTCCTTCTTTCCTTCCTCCCTCCCTCCCTCTCTTTCCTTCTTTCTATCCCTCTCTCTCCTTTTCATTTCCCTCCCTCCCTCCCTCCCTTCCTTCCTTC
>CAUYTI010156810.1:0-22482 GCA_963575145.1 Galago senegalensis
GCGCCTGTGGTCCCAGCTACTTGGGAGGCGGAGGCAGGAGACTCGCTTGAGCCCAGGAGTTGGAGGTTGCTGTGAGCTGTAATGCCATGGCACTCTACCCAGGGGGACGGCTTGAGGCTCTGTCTCAAAAAAAAAAAAGAACGGCAGTTTCAGCGCTGCAGTTGAGTGGCCACACGGCTGCTCACAGGCATCATTCAAGCCCAGGTCCTCCCTACTCTGGACACGGCACAGTTCTCCCCACTGAGGTTCATCTGCATCCACATACTACACTATATTTTGCTTGTGGAAACTCAGTGATATCATTCACAGCTTTAAAATAATTTTGTTAATAAGATCACTGTGTATCTGAGCTTCCTCATTAAGAGAACTATTTTGTCATAGGACAAATGGATGCAGAAGAGAAAGCAGGACTGTGTGTCTCCCGAGCTTCCAGCAGCGCTCTATTTAAAGTGGAGGTATTCACGGCTACTTTAAGGATGACTAACTGTCAAATGTCTCCCAGTGCAAAGACCTGAAGTCTAGCTCTGTAGGAATTCAGAAAGAGAATACCAATCTTCAACCCCCAATGGCAGAAGCTAGGTTTCTGGGACAGCTGACTCCCTCTTCCCACAGAGGCCTCGAGCTGAGCCCTGATAAATGCCCAGAGAGGAAGTATCAAACAGCATTAGGGTTCCTTTACCTGGAGTGGGATGACAATCATGAAGATCTTTTTGTCTTTATCAGAAAGGATGTGCTTTATGAAAGCCCAGCCAGTGCCAATGAGTGCGATGGTAATGAACAGCAGTGCCCCTTTCAAACTGGAAGAGAGAACAATGAACACACACCAAGGGGTCTCTTTAGACCAGTGGCTCTCAATCTGTGGGTTGTGACCCACAGGAACTGTGTGTTAAAGGGTTGCAGCATTAGAAAGGTTGAGAACCACTGCTTTAGACGATCACTTGGCCAGTTAAGACTGCACAGATGATTCTCTGAGGTCACATGCATCCTGTAAAAAACAGGCAGCCAAATTTGAGAAATGCACCATGTTGGCATGGCCCTTGTAGCACAGTGGTTATGGTGCCAGCCACATGCACTGAGGCTGGTAGGTTTGAGCCCAGCCTAGGCCAGCTAAACAACGACAACTGTAAAAAGAAAATAGCTGGGCATGTGGTGGACACCTGTAGTTCCAGCTGCTTGGGAGGCGGAGGCAAGAGACTCATTTAAGCCCAAGAGTTTGAGGTTGCTGTGAGCTCTGATGCCATGGCACTCTACCAAAGGCAGACATAGCAAGACTATGTCCCCAAATAAAGGGGAAAAAAAAGAAATGTACCATGTGTGCAAAACTTCTTTCAGGGCACACAGTTAGCTCTGTATCTGCTACCAGTACAGCCGATGGTCACAGGGACACAAGAGCAAGCCAACAAGCTCAAATTCTCAAGTTTGGACAGTTACATGTGCACCACCACATGCCTTTAGTACAGCAAGGGCCCAGACAGCATGCCATTGGGGTCAGGGCCAGTCAACTCAGGGCAGGTCACTGTCTAGCTCCATATTTTTGGTATGCCATTCATGGTAAGAGTATTTCATGTGTATCCTCATACTTACAGGTGAGTTATGTAGTACACAACAGCCCAACCTTCAATAGGAAAGCCCTGGGAGGAGATGTAGTGGTAGTCAATCTGAAATCAAACAATGCATTTCAGAAAGGGTGATCTACTACATGCCTTAAAGCACAGAAAAACATGAAATGACCTCAAAAGACATCAGGTGAGGGGACATCCACTTCACCCCACTGCCTAATGCCTCATGTGACAGTTTACAATTAAGCGAGTAAGGCCAGGTGCAATGGCTCATGCCTGTAATCTTAGCACTCTGGAAGGCCGAGGCTGGTGAATTACCTAAGCTCAGGAGTTTGAGACCAGCCTAAGCCAGAGGGAGACCCCATCTCCAAAAATAGCCGGGTGTGAGGCAGGCGCCTGTTGTCCCAGCTACTTGGGAGGCTGAGGCAAGAGAATCGCTTGAGCCCAAGAGTTGGAGGTTGCTGTGAGCTATGACACCATAGCACTCTATAGAGGGCGACAAAGTGAGACTGTCTCAAAAACAAAACACAATTAAGCATGTGAGGGCACCAACAAATGTCAGCTTAAGAAACTTGAGACAGCCCAGGCCTTTCTCTTGAAGGAAGTGAGTCACTTTGGCAAACAGTTGTCTATTTTCTTAAAAATCTCCAAAGGCCAAATGTCCCAAGTCTTATCATTATCCTGGCCAACGACTTTATTTTTCATATTCCTCCTACTTACATAAATATATAAGTCAATCAGCCAATAAAAAAATCTATGTGCAATAGATTCAGCTTCAACTATTTTTTTCTTTTAAAAAAATCTGTAAACTTAGGCTTGGCACCTGTAGCTCAGTGGCTAGGGCACTAGTCACATACACCTGGGGTGGCAGGTTCGAACCTGGCCCAGGTCTGCCAAACAATGACAACTACAACAAAAAAATAACTGGACATTGTGGCGGGAGCATATAGTACCAGCTACTTCAGAGGCTGAGGCAAGAGAATCACTGAAGCCCAAGAGTTTGAGGTTGCTATGAGCTGTGACAACACGGCACTCTACCAAGGGTGACACAGTGAGACTCTGTCTCAAAAAAAAAAAAAAATCTGTAAATTTAGAGCTACTTAAAGCCACCAATGCATTTTAACTTAAGTGGCAAGTTTCAGGAGAGCATCCAAAATGCCTCCTGGCAGAACTAACAAAGCCGACGTCAACTTATATATCTTTCAATCTATCCAAATAGCCACCTAAATATTAAAGGGACTCAAGGACCCTATTATTCATTATCCATCTAGCTCTAGAAAGCTTCTTTTAACTTAGACCCAAATGGAAAATTATCCAAACAACTGTCAGATCTTGACATTGTAACTGGATACCTACTGCTTTTTCCTAGGACACTTTCAAGGGGAGCAGGAGAGCACATGTTTAGAGACTGTCACCCTCCTCAGTGTGGTCATAGGTACTTTGTAGGGCCACAGACTAGGAAGTCATAATCTCATCCCCACCAGCAAGTTCATTTCAATTCACATCAGTCCTAAACGGTCAAAGGTGAAGTTCAATTCTTATGCCTCCATCAATTTTCTCTCAAATTTCGACTTCAAACTAAGTAGAAACATGGGGGACTATTTGGAAACATGGAAGTCATGGGAACAACTCAGCAGGTGGCACTCTCCTCTTAAGAATGACAAAAACAAAAAAATGAAAACAAGTGTCCTAGAAAAACTGTGGGCCTATAACTAGTATCAAAAGATATCTTAAGTCTAGTGTTAGGGAAGGTGGTAAACATTTACTGTGAGGGCCAGGCCATCCCAGAGAAAAGGAAGCTTCCGAGAAATGTATTCTTCCACTATTTCACATCAATCTCTCCCTTTTTTGTGACTTTTCTGGTTCATATTAAGCATTGTACATCATGTTATGAAGAACCCCCCAAAATGCTAATACATACTGCATGGAACACCAAGGAAAGAGACTTGGTGAAAGGAAGAGCCGCCATCAACCAGTGAATTTTAAATACATCATTCCTATAAAACAGAGAGAAAAGAATTAAAAGAAGATTCCATTTTCCCAAAGAATAGTCAAAGCTCTCGGCATTAGCTGTATTTATAAGGACTTAGCAAATATAATTTGACCAAACTTCAAATATGAAACCTTTTCTAAAAAGGAGTTTTGGGTCTGGGTGCAGTGTTTACACCTATAATTCAAGCTCTCTGGGAGGCAGAGGCAGGAGGATCTGTTGAGCTCAGGAGTTTGAGACCAGCCTAAGCAAGAGCAAGACCCTGTGTCTCTACTAAAAATAGAAAAATTCATTGTGGCAGGCACCTGTAGTCCCAGCTACTTGGGAGGCTGACGCAGAAGGACTGCTTGAAACTAGGAGTTCAAGGTTGCTGTAAACGAGGCTGATGCCATAGCACTCTAGCCTGAGTGACAGTAAGACTCTCTCTCCAAAACAAAAGGAGATTTTGTTGGTAGAAAAGGCCTGAAATGGAGTCTTACAGCCGTCTCTAACATACAACTTAATCTTATGAATGGAACTGACAGTTACTCACTAAAGCCAGACAGGCTGGGTTCTGAGTCCTGGCAGGATAGAAATCTAACACAGGCTGCCTGTTTCCTCTCCAGAATTACCCTGACAAAGCCATAGAGGCAAGAATAAGGCAGATGGATCTGAGAAAACAGTACAGAATCCCTAGGAAAGCAAAATGTGCTTTGCTGTAGCTACAGGGGAAGTGGACAGCCCACAGGAGAGAAGAACTGGGAACAGGCAACTGGGATTGTGAGGGAGGTCTTGGGATCGTGCCCCCCCACCCACAATGACTGGTGGCTGCCAAACGTTCCAGGCAAGTGGAATAAAGCACTTACTCACACCCCTCTGCTCCACAGGGACGAGTCTACCTTTGGGCTGCCATACATTAAATTACTCTCTCCTTCCCACTTGTGCCTAAGAATGAACTTAATAGGACATATAAGACAAGTACGGAGGAAAATGGAAAACTATTAATAAAGTACACAAACAGAAACTTGAGTAAGAGCCACAGGGAGAGAACTCACACTCTCAGGTATTCAGACATTATGCAAAGCCAGAACTTTGAAAACTGTATAACGGGTGCAGTTTATTTGTTATTCAGACAAATAAATCAATGGAATAGACTAGAGAACTCAGAAATAGATTTATAAGTGTATGGAAGCTTGATATAGGATAAGGTGACAGCAAGTTGGAAGGAAAAGGATAGAATGTAATAATTGGCCTGGGGGAAAAATTAGCTTGAACTTATACAAAAGAATAAAGCTGGATGTTTACACTTACATAAAAAATTCCAGATGGATTTTAAATCTAAATGCAAAATACACATTTTGTGATCTTAGAGCAGAAATGGGCTTATGATCCAAGAGGCACTGCCTAGGGTGAGCGTGGTAGCTCACACCTGTAAGCCTAGCACTCTGAGAGGCCAAGACAGGCAGATTGCTTGAGCTCAGGAGTTTGAGATTAAGCCCAAGCAAGAGCAAGACACCATTGCTACTAAAAATAGAAAAATTAGCCACATGTTGTGGCAGGTACCTGTAGTCTCAGCTACTCCAGAGGACGAAGCATAAGGATGGCTTGAGCCCAAGAGTTTGAGGTTGTTATGAGTTATGATGACACCATGACACTTACCCAAAAGGTGATGGAGTAAAATCTGTCTCAATAAGAGAAAAAAAAAAAAAAGGCACTGCCCCAAAGACTAAAATTACACACACAGCTTTGATTCCATTAAAATGAAAGACTTTTATTCAACAATGAATACGACAGACAAGTTTGACAAACTGGAAGAAAAGATTTGTAATGTGTTAAGACAAAGGATTGATATTCAGAATATGCAAAAAAAAACTCAAGCAAAACAAGAAAAAGAAAACTCAATAGAAAAATATGCAAAGAATACAGACAGTAACAAGAGAGAAAACTCAAATGTTTAATGAGTTCCTGAATGATAATCCACACCACTGATATTCAGAAAAATGCAAAATAAAACAAGGTGCCCAGTAAATTAGACCTGCAAAAATTAAGATGTCAGTACTGGGGAGTAAATGGGGAAACAGGACCCTCATGCATCCGGGTAGAAGTATAAACTGGTACAGCCACACTGGTGAGCAATCTGGAAGCACTTTAATGAAATTAAACCAGAGTCCACCCATGACCCAGCATGCCTCCTTCTGGGACTGGAGCTCACAGGCTGCATAGACTCACAGGGGATCTCAGGAGGCAGAAGGGAGGTTCATGACAGCACTACTACGGTAGCAGGGGAATGGGGGCAGCCTAGGTATGCACCCATCACTAAAGGGACCCAGAAGTAAAAAGTGGGGATGCAGGGTATGGAATGCTGTGGAGCAGATAAAAATCAATGAATTAGGTGCACACATGGCCAGGTGGCTGGACCTTCAAAAATGTATTCCTGAGTGGAAAATGTATAAGAACAATTTCTATAGATGACATAGATTTTGCCCTTTTTTTTTTTTTTTAAGATAGAGTCTCACTTTGTCACCCTTGGTAGAGTACCCTGGCATCATAGCTTATAGCAACCGTAAACTCTTGGGCACAAGAGATTCTCTTGCCTCAGCCTCCCGAGTAGCTGGGACTATAGGTACCCATCGCAATGCCTGGCTATTTTTAGAGACAGGATCTCACTCTGGCTCAGGCTGGTCTTGAACCCATGAGCTCAGGCAATCCACCTGCTTCAGCCTCCCAGAGTGCTAGTATTACAGGCGTGCGCCACCACACCTGGCCTAGATGATATAGTTTACATACAGTACAACCTCTGTAGCTGACCACTTCCCTGCACTGACCACCTCTCTAAGCTGACCTCATTTTCATAGACCAGACGTACCACATGTACGTATGTATCAGTACAAGAGGCCTAGTTCCTTATGTTGACCACCTCTGTATGTTGACCAGTATGTTACAGTCCCCTGGGTAGCAACTTACAGGATTCTACTGTATATTTATAATAAATGCAACATCAACAAACATTACTTATTTATAAGTATACACAATAATCCAAAAATGCATATTAAACACATTTGAGTGGCTATCTGTGGTTGGAAAGGAGTGGAAAAGAGGACAGGAAATGAAGGGGGAAAAACAGCAGGAGTAGGGCCTTGCACAGAATGACAGTGAGGGCATGCTACCAATTGATGCACATCCATTTCCTCCTCTGTACCTTCCTATTCCAGTGCCCACCTACTTGAAGGTCAAAAAGGAAGTGAAGGCCAGAGCAGTCTGTCTCTACTGAAGGGCCAATAGGTTTACGGAGGAAAAATCACCTGTGCTCACTCACATGCCCTAAGCAAGCTCGACTTGCAGTCCATAGATAAAACATCGATGCTGGGGCAGTAATGTGACAGAGAGAACAAAGCTCTGAAGCCACAATGACCAGGCTCAAATACTAGTGCTCTCTACACTTGGAGTTGAGGCCTGGGTTCTGATTCTAGCTCTGGGCCTCACTAAATGAAGCAAAGATCTCTCAGCTCCTTCCAGCTCTAAGGGGCTGTGAAATGTGCCTGTCAGCCATGGAGTCACACACCTTCATGTTACTTTGCTTTCTAACCTACCTGAACTGGTTGTGAGACTCCTGGGAAAATACAGGGGGAGAGGCTCAAATGACACATTCCTGTATGTACTCTATATTCCAACAACAGTTAGAGATGAGACTTGTGCAAAGTAGGTCAGCTTCATTTAGCCTGATTTAAAACTGTTACCACAATTTTATATAAGTGACTGAGTGATGATGACTATTGCCATCTCAAACTAAAGGAAATAACCACTGAATATCTGGCTCCTAAAACTACTTTATAAGCGCCTCATATTTGCGTAACAATCTGACTCGCAAAGCTCTCTCATATACATTATTTTGGGAGGATCACATAACAAATCTAAGAATCCAAGACTCCTGGAGGAAGGCAAAACAATTATTACCGGCCAGTTCTGTAGCCAGGAAAAAAACAGCCTTAGAGTGAAGCAAAGCCCACAGGCAGGCGCAGCCATCAAAGTTTACACTTGATATCAGGTCTTACTTTCCCAGTAAAGGCAAAAGTAAAATTTTCTTTAAAAAAAACCCAAACATTTTATGGCCTAAATTTGTAGGATACCATCTTTCTTAGTAATGGCAGACGATAATCTAGCCTCAATGTGATTATACACATCCTTCAAAAGTAAACAAGAAACTCTTTCCATCTGGTGGGTATGTGGGCTATCATGACAAACAGGTGCCGGCACTGTACCCAGACAGAGCCCAATACACACAACTCTGAGCATGTCCTTAGAAGACAATCAGGCCACCAGGAATTAAAGAGGTTTCAATTTCTGCCCTAGTGCTTCAGAGAAAGAGGTTATTTGAGGGTGCTTAATTATTTTTTAAATTTAAATCAACCTATATTATAATACCATATTCATGTACCATCATTTACCAGTTTATGGGCCTTATAGCAAATGCTTTACACTATTCTCTAACTGAACATAAGTGTTTTGTTTTCAATTTTCTCCCAGAGAAACACAGGATTAACACATACGCAGCTGCTCCCTCAGGAACTATGAACAAGAAGTTAAAGCTTCAGGGATTTCAGAAAAAAGGCCAAAAGCCAGGCAGATAGGCTCTGACACCATTTTCTGCAGGGACCAGCATCTGGAGGTCAATACAGAGACTCTATCCCTGCCAGGCCTTGAGCTGATTCCTTTAGAATTAAGCAGTGATTTGATCTTCTTGAGAGGCAGTGGGTCAAGCTCATTAACTTTCTCTCAGGAATAAACAGTCCTTGAATGGGACCAACGTGCTTGCTCCAGTCAGGACTATGGGGGTCTCTTATATGGAAACAGCTTCTTTTGCTTGTATATAACTGAAATGTTTAGATTTGTTGAAAAAAAGGGAAATGAATAAACACCAAGCTTTGCAAAGGCTTCCCAAAAAGTAAGGCTCCTGTGTAGTTTTCCTAGTTCCAGGGAGGATGCCCTTGGAAGAGAATAGGAAGAGAATGGGATTGCTTAGGGCCAACTCCTCTCAAGTTGAAAATATACACAGAATTCAAATCTGAACACACTCTAAATTGTAGGGCTCGAGGAAGTAATAGTTTACCGTCGTTTTCGAAGGATATGAATCCAGACAGTCCCAGAAATGAAGAAGAAAAAAGCCATAGAAATGTATAATTTGGGGAGAGGAATTTCTCCTGCTGAGAGGTAGCTGTCAGGATTCTTCTCTGTGATGTCAATCTGAAAAAACCAACATGAAATTAATTTTTACTTTTAGGAGCAGATTGTTCCTTAATCTGCAATTTGGAATCTCAGATATTTCACTTAAGGTTAATAAACTGAGGCCAGGCATGATGGCTCATGCCTATAATCCCTCTGGGAGACCAAAGAGGGATGATCTCTTTGAGGCCATGTGTTCAAGACCATCCTGAGCAACATAACAAGATCCCATATTTACAAAAAAATATTTAAAACTTAGCCAGGCCTGGTGGTGCACATCTGTAGTCCCAGCTATTCCAGAGCAGAGGCAGGAAGATCACCTGAGCCCATGAGTTAAAGGTTCAGTGAGTTAGGATCATGCCACTGCACTTCAACCTGGGGAACAGAGCAAGATACTATCTCAAAAAAAAGGGAGGGGGAAGGGTGAGGGAATACCAGCAGATAACAATTATGTTCTTTTCTTTTCTTTTCGAGACAGAGTCTCACTTTGTCACCCTGGGGTTGAGTGCGGTGGCATCATAGCTTACAGCAACCTCAGACTCTTGGTCTCAAGTGATTTTCTTGCCTCAGCCTCCTGAGTAGCTGAGACTACAGGCACCAAGCCACAACACCTGGCTAGTTTACCCTTTTTTAGTAGAGATGGTGGTCTCACTCCTGCTCAGGCTGGTCTTGAACTCCTGAGCTCAGGCATTTCACCTGTTTCAGCCTCCTAGACATAATCACATTCTTAATACATAGATTGAAGTGTGAAAACTCAACCTAAATTGCTTTACATTTTCTTATTTACGAATCTTCTGCTGAACCATCCTGCCCAATGGCAGGAATGTGTGTCTGACCACATTTTTCTTACTTAAGTGCTCTAAAAATTCATTCTTACAGGTAAATAGATGTCTCAGATTTTATACTGACAAAAACCATGTAGAATAGTTTCCATACAGTACTCACATCAAGGCTGAATGAAAACTTGTCACTAGGCCACAATTCATTTCCAGAGCATTTATGAAAATAAAGACTGTACAGGCCTTCTTGGTCATCAGTGCTGATGTTAAAGAAAAACTGAAAGTAAAGAAAAAACATTTAAGAGTACCCAAATCCTTAGCTATATTTTTTAAATTTTAGAAATACATTATGAATATTAATGGACAGGAGAAAACAGACTACTTAAATTAATTAAATTCTCCCAGAACAGAGTTTAAACAGATATATTCTTGTTCTACAACCCCCAATATTTTGCTAAAACAATTTTCAAGCACACAGAATAGCTGACAGAATTGAATAGTGAACAGCTACATGCCCAGTACCTAGCTTCTATAATTAGCATTTACTATACTTGCCTAAATGTATATCTATTCATCTGTGATGGTTTTCTGCGAAAGTTTGCCAAAATAACCCAAGATGCAGTTATTTAGTTTTCAAGTCAACATCTTATTTTGTTCTTTGGGTGTAAAATACTTATGGCTGGGCAAGGTGGCTTATGTCTGTAATCTCAGCACTTTGGGAAGCCGAGGTGGGAGGATCCCAGAACCCAGAAGTTTGAGATGAACCTGGACAACATAGTGAAAATAATCTCCACAAAGAAAAAAATTTTTTAAATTAGCTAGGCATGGGCCGGGCCTGGTGGCTTATGCTTGTAATCCTAGCATCTGGTAGGCCAAGGCAGGTGGACTGCCTGAGTTCACCTGTTTGAGATCAGCCTGAGCAAGAGCCAGATCCCTGTCTCTGAAAACAGCCGGGTGTCATGATGAGCACCTATAGTCCTAGCTACTTGGGAGGCTGCGGTAAAAGAATTGTTTGAGCCCAAACATTTGAGATCGCTGTGAGGTGTGACACCACAGCACTCTACGGAGGGCAACAAAGTGAGACGCTGTCTCAAAAAAAAAAAAGAAAAAATGAGCTAGGCATGGTGTCATGTGCCTGTAGTTTCAGCTAGTCAGAAGGCGAAGGCAGGAGGACTACTTGAACCCCTTAATGTTAAGGGCTATAGTGGGCTATGATCACTCCACTGCACTCCAGCCTGAGCAACAGAACAAGGCCTGATCGCAGAAAAAATATTATTAAAAAAAAAAAAAAAGGGCTGGGCAAGGTGTCTTATGCCTGTGATCCCAGAACTCTGGGAGGCTGAGGTGGGTGGAATACCCGAGCTTACAGTTTCAAGACCAGCCTGAGCCCATCTTTAAAAATAGCTGGGCGTGGACAGCACTGTGGCTTAAAGGAGTAGGGCGCTGGCCCCATAAGCCGGAGGTGGTGGGTTCAAACCCAGACCCAGCCAAAAACTACAAAAAAAAAAAAAAAAAATCGCTGGGCATTGTGGCCAGGACCTATAGTCCCAGCTACTTGGTAGGTAAGAGAATCTCTTTTTTTTTGTTTTTTTCTTTTTTTGAGACAGAGTCTCACTTTTTTGCCCTCAGTAAAGTGCTGTGGCCTCACAGCTCACAGCAACCTCCAACTCTTGGGCTCAAGTGATTCTCTTACATCAGCCTCCCAAGTAGTTGGGACTACATGCACCCACCACAATGCCCAGCTATTTTTAGAGATGAGGTCTCACTCTGGCTCAGGCTGGTCTTGAAACTGTGAGCTCAGGCAATCCACTGGCCTCAGCCTCCTAGAGTGCTAGGATTATAGGCATGAGCCACTGTGCTCAGCCTGCAAGAGAATCTCTTAAGCCTAAGAATTTGAGGTTGCTGTGAGCTGTGACACCACAGCACTTTACTGAAGGCAACAAAGTGAGACTCTATCTCAAAAAAGTAAATAAATAAAAAAGTGAGGGAAGAAAGACAGGAAAGCATCTTTTATATTTTCTCAAGTAGGCAATAAAGCCTTAGAAACAACCAAACCTGGATCTGAATCTCCCACTTAGGCAAGTTACTTCACCTCTTTGAGCCTCAGTTTCCTTATCTGTAAAAGGGGAATAATATTAATACCTACTTCACAGAGTTGCTGGGAGGATGAACTGAGATAACAATGAATAGGCACTTAGCATAATGTCTGGCATTCATTCATTTGTTTCTGTAATTACTGAGGAGCTTAGTATAGGCCAGGCCCCATATCGAGAGTTTCATATCCAACAGTAATAAAAGAGATAAAACCCCTGCCCTTAAGGCTACCTTCTACAGAGGGGCAGACAGATGATCAATACAATAAATGAGTACAGTATACAGCATGGTAGAAGGGATAAGTGCACACGAAAAACAGAGCAAGATGAGGGGAACAAGGGTGGGCTCTCTGAAGACGGGGTGATCAGCAGAAGCTTTGTTGAGGTGACGTTTGAACAAGGAT
The DNA here is from genome assembly GCA_963575145.1 of Galago senegalensis. NCBI lineage: Eukaryota > Metazoa > Chordata > Mammalia > Primates > Galagidae > Galago > Galago senegalensis. The sequence goes on from CAUYTI010156810.1 coordinate 12,025, forward strand.
GGAGGATTCTAAGAAATAAGCATTCCTGCCTGTGGAAACAGTCAGAGCAAAGCCTAAACCCTGATATCTTTTTGAGGAAGAGCAAAGTGGCTGTGTGGGGGCAGAGTGAGCAGAAGAACAGCAGGAGCTGAGGTCACAGAGACAACAGTGGCCAGAGCACGTGGGCCTTGTAGGCCAGTGGGAAGACTTGGGCTTTTACAGGAAGACAGACAGGAAGCTGGGAGAGGATTCCAAGCAAGTAAGAAAAACAGGTCACTTTTTTAAACAGGTCAGGTTAATTAACTGACTATTAACAGGTATTAATTAGCAATTAATATTGATGGTGATGAAAATGATGGTCACTAAGTAAGAAGAACATATAAATTTGTTAGATAAGCAAAATAAGCTATGGAGAAAGAAATCAGAATAGTGATTGCAGGGGTGGAAGATCAAAACACCGAGAATCTTGATGGAGAGTAGCTTACATGGGTGCACGCATTTGTCAAAACGATCAAACTGCACACTGAAGACCTATATATTTCACTGTAAGCAAATTCCACCTCAATTAGTGAAAACTAGATAGAAAAAAGGCAGTGATTCTTACAAGTTAATAATAAAACATTATTTGTATATGCTTTACAAAGTACTTTTACAAAAAAGGCTTACAACAATCCTATGAAAAGGGTATCTTTTTTTTATTTTTACATGATATGATGAGGTTTAGAAATTAAGGAAGTTATACAAAATCACCCAGCTAGTAAATGGGTTCTGAGACCCAGTGCAGTATCTTTTGTGTGTGTGTGTGTGTGTGTGTGTGTGGGGTGATGCTGCCAAAAAACACTCACGTGCAATTAATAAGACAGCTGAGCAGCTCATTCAAACTCTTGAGTCTCAGTGAGCTCATCTCTAAAATAACATCACTCTCAATCATCACCAAGAGTCTTTTCTGGTATAGAATGGTATGCTTCTGGCACACTAAATGGAAGGCAACATGGGCTCAAAGAGGCAGAGAGGTCATGGGAACAGCCTGGCAGAACTGAGTTGGAACCTTGCCCTTGTCACTTATACTGGACATTCACAAAATTATTCATTCTCAGAGACTTATGATTTGGTAAGTGGAAGCATAATAATATCACCTTGTAGGTTTGTTATTGTCCCAGCCTTCAAGTGACAAATACATGGCACACCTAAGTTATTATTCCTAAATTCAAAATTCCTTTTATTTATTTATTTTTTGAGACAGAATCTCACTTTACCACTCTCCATAGAGTGCTGGGGCCTCACAGCTCACAGCAACCTGCAACTCTTGGGCTCAAGCGATTCTCTTGCTTTAGCCTCCCAAGTAGCTGGAACTATAGGTGCCCACCACAATGCCTGGCTTTTATTTTTATTTATTTATTTATTTTAAAGAGATGAGGTCTTGCCCTGGCTCAGGCTGGTCTCGAACCTGTGAGCTCAGGCAATCCACCTGCCTCAGCCTCCCAGAGTTCCAGGGTAACAGGCGTGAGCCACCATACCTAGCCTCAAAATTCCTTTTAAAAATTATCCATCTACATGATAGAGATAAACTCTATGAAGCTTTACTGAAAGAAAACACATACCTGAAATGAAACTGCTCCATCATTTTTATGAACAGAAAAGGATTTCTCCCTCATTGCCTATAATGACATAACAATCTGTTTAAGGGTGATGCTGGTTAAAAAAAAAAAAAAAGAGCACCACACCTTGCCATGTATAATGCATTCCTGTGCACAATGTGGCCAATGTTGTTGACCCAAACTTTCAGGGGAAAAAATCTATTTTAATTTTTTAATTCACATCTTTGTTTACACACATTTAGGTACTTGTTTTTTGCATAGTAAAGGAATTTTAGCATTTTTAAAAACATATTACAAGAAATGTTATATATCAAATAATTATAAAACCCAATAGATACAAAGTACAAGAAAATTTACTGGTGGTCCCAGCTAGTCCGGAGGCTGAGGCAAGAGAATCACTTGAGCCCAAGAGTTGGAGGTGGCTGAGAGCTATGATGCCACAGCACTCTATCAACAGTGACAAAGTGAGACTCTGTCTCAAAAATAAGTAAATAAATAAAAAGAAATTTTATGTACTGGTAACAAACAGTACTACTCATGTATAATGTGCATCCTTATTTTTCCCTCAAGGAGACTGGGCAAAAAAGTCCGCATTATAATACATGGCAAAATGTGGTATGTTAATTAAAATTAAACTAATTTACAAACCAAAACAACCATTCTTCTTAAACCCTAAATTTGCTAACCTTCAAAAGTTCTTTGAAAATAAAATCCAGTATCCTTTCAAGATATCTGAAATCCCTTTCACAGAGAGTGATATTTCTTACTCATCTCCTTTCCTCAGCTGCCTCTTCTGCCCCTCCACTAATATTCTACCTTCAATCCTTTGCCCCAAATCTTTCTGCTAGAGTGTTCTCTGCTCTTGAAGCTTTGGCTAGACCAAAGATGCTAGCCCAGGCCACACTCTGACATCATCTGAATCTATTCCTCACTTCAAATCATTAAAATATTGCTCTTCATACAATGGACTAATACTAAGCAATGAAAAGAAACAAACTATTAAAAAAAAACCCAAACTATTAATACATACAGCATTATGGATGAACTCAAAGTAATTATGCTGAATAAAAGAACAAAGAGGACTGCACAATCCATTTATATAAAGTTCTATAAAACTAATCTATACTATCATGACAGAAGTTGCTTGGGGACGGGAGGATTACATAAGAGCAGGAGAAACTTTTAGGGCAATAAACACATTCATTATTAAATACCAAACTGTCTATTCAAATATGCAAAGCTCATTGTATGTCAGTTACATCTCAACAAAGCTGTTAAAACAAAACAAAACCCTGTTATTTGGGTGCCCCGCACGTTCCCAATCTCCCCACTTCTGTACTCCCACCACCTTCTCCACTCTTCTTCTCTCCCCTCCCACCAGCCTAACTGGCCTCCAGAGGGGTCCTTTATTTTACATCCCAATACATCTAGCCTGGTACTAGAGTAGATCTTGGTCACCTAACCTGTGTTACCACAATAGTGTCCTGGGGTCCCTCTAATGCCACTGTCCCCCTCTCCAAGGCTACCCTGCATATTACTTTCAGAATGATGCTCTTCAATAAATGTTATTTTATTTTATTTTTTTTTAGAGATGAGGTCTTGCTCTGGCTCAGGCTGGTCTCGAACCTGTGAGCTCAGGCAACCCACCTGCCTCAGCCTCCCAGACTGTCACATTCTTTCCTGATCAAGAACTCAGGATAACTTCCTATTGCCTGCGCATCAGTTCCTGGTATCTCCTGGCTCTATATTATCTAAGATGTCTATCTCTGTGCTCCCAAATATGTACCTTTGACTTCAAATAGGCCTGTACCTGGCATTTATCACGCACACTGCCACTGTCTAGTCTTGGCTTACGATATTCATCTCCTTTCTTCTCTTCCTTGGACAAACTCCAAGCTCAGCCCTGGTGACACCTTGCCCCTCCCATAACCACCTGACTCTCTTACAAGTCTGTACTCAATTTTCCTCTGAAATTGTTACAGTACACCAACACTATCTTCCTGAACAGACGACAACTCCCTGTAGATCAGGTCTGTGCACACACAGTTGGCCTTCTGTATTGAGGGTTGTGTACCCACTGACTGAACCAACTATGGATCAAAAATATTTTTTAAATAAATAATAATACAGAAAAAGTAACAGAGTCTAACAACTATTTACATAGTATTTACATTGTTTTAAATATAAGTTATCTAGAGATGATTTAAAGCAGGTATCCTCAAACTATGGTCCGCAGGCCACATGCAACCGGCCTAGGACATTTATCAGGCCCGCCGGGTGATTTTGCGGCCGCTGCCTGTCCTGCTTAGCCAACTCGTCCTAGGGCCCGCAGTCCCGCCCTCCAACAGTCTGAGGGACAGTGAACTGCCCCCCTGTTTAAAAAGTTTGAGGACCTCTGATTTAAACAGAAGAACTTATGTAGATTATACACTACTACACCACTTTATAAAAGGGACTGGAACACCTGTTGATTTCAGAATCCACAAGAATGGGAAGGGGTCTGAGAACCAACCCTCCCCTGGGCACCAAGGCGTGACTGTATGTGTATGAGCATGCATATAACAGTATATAAAAATACACAGAACATAAATATATATGTACATCAGAAATGCTGAGCACAGGGTGGCGCCTGTGGCTCAAAGGAGTAGGGCGCTGGCCCCACATACTGGAGGTGGCGGGTTCAAACCCAGCCCTAGCCAAAAACTGCAAAAAAAAAAAAAAAAGAAAGAAAGAAAGAAAGAAATGCTGAGCACAAGTGAGTGGTTAGTTCTTACCTTTGAATCCACTGTATTTCTTTTAGAGTTTCCACTGTCTAGGAGGAGAAACATTTAAGATATTTTGGCATAATCAAATATATATATACATGCACACACACACACCCCCTTATATGTGTACTGTTTTATACGTACATATATAAAAACAGGATCATTTTATGAGGCTCCAACTTATCTAATATCAAATAATCAATATCTAATATCAAATAATTAAAACCAACAAAAAATCTTATGGACTGGCATTTTCTCAGGTCCCAAAACATAAGTTTTGAGCTATAGAACCAGCAAATCAGAACTTAATATGCTGTATGTGATATAGCAAATAATAATTAAACCAACAGGAAAACCCATTTCTGAATAATCTAGTGTATGTTATTATCAGAGTTGCCACATGGAATGGTTTTCCTTATTTTTTAAGTGGTCACATTTAAAAACAAATAATTTCTCCCAAAACATACAATGTTGGCTCAGCACCTGTGGGTCAAGTGGCTAAGGCGCCAGCCACATACACCTAAGGTGGTGGGTTCAAATCCAGCCAGGGCCTGCTAAAACAACAATAATGGCTGCAAATAAAAAACAGCTGGGCGTTGTGGCGGGCACCTGTGGTCCCAGCTACTTGGGAGGCTGAGGCAGGAGACTCGCTTGAGCCCAGGAGTTGAGGGTTGCTGTGAGCTGTGATGCCAGGGCACTCTACCCAGGGGGACAGCATGAGGCTCTGTCTCAAAAAAAAAAAAAGTTTCTTCCAACTAGGAGAGAGAAGAATTTGTTAACAAGTTGATTCTAAAGCAGTGACGGGGGCCCACCAGCAGGGCTGGCCAGCCCCCACCTTAGTATTCTCAGCAAGGCAGTGCGAGGTGTCACTCAGTGAGCCCGCGAGCTCTGGTGTTAGCACGCGGTCAGCAGGAAAGGTGCTGTGAATGCTGATTAGTAACAGTAGAAACTCTTTTCACATTGACCACTGTGGCAAACAACACATGAAACAGTATGTTCCCAGCCACAAAAACCACCAGCTTTTCCAGTAACCTGAAAAGACAAAGAAAAAGAGAACTTGGGGAAACTCCTATTCATCAGCCAGGTTTCCCCTTAAACATCACTTCCTTTAGGAAGCCAGTCAGACAGCGCCGCCCCCACCGGACTCCCCAGCTCAGCTCTTCTCACTCTTTTACATGGTACCTTCCAGAATGATCTGTCTTCCTCAGCAATTTCCCCTCTCAATCTCCAACGCCCAGCACTTCACAGACAAATACGTGTTTAGTGACTGACGGAGGATTGAGGGCTTGTGTGAGGTCTAGGAAGATACAAAAATGTGGAGCAGACAGAATCCCTGCCCTGCCCTGGGGGGTGGACAGACTCGGATAACCAGAGTCCTGTGAGCACAGCTTCTCTAAAGGAGGAAGACAAGAAGGTTGAGCTGTGAGCACCCCAGTGATAAAACACAACTACATTAGCTTCTTTTCACAGTCATTAATTTTAAGAAATAGTCAATAGAATCCTATTATCTTCCATTTCAAGTTTGCTAGCAGCATAGCACAGTATCAACAATCAATCGTAGGTGACGTGTTCACTTGTGAGAATATTACATCAGGGGACAGCATGCAATATTATCGATATCTTCTCAGGGAGATCTCTATATTAGCTTTATGTTGTCTGTTGAATTGCTGAACTTCAGAACTGAAGGCAAATGCATCACTGACTCTGTAGTGAAGCTTTAAAGCTGAAATTACATCACACTCAAGTTTGCTCATGTTTCTGATTATTTTTTCATTATTGCCTGTGCCTTCTGCCACTCTGTTGGTTATTCTCTTTCTTTTTCTTTTCTTTTTTCTTTTTTTTTTTTTTGAGGAAAAAAATGCAAAAGCAAAATAAGTTGCTCCCACCTTCTGGCCTCCTGCATTCCTAGAGCCTTATTTCCCAAGCACACTCTGGGTGTGCTGAGCTTAACAGACCACAGAAAGGACACAGAGGCTCCCCGAGGCTTTGCTGATCCGATTAGAGAGAGCCATTTGGAAAGGTAACTGGAAATCTCGACACATGAGTCTGACGTTTATTCCAGAGTCAGAAATGATCTGGGGTCTTTGCTGCCTGGGGATGTCTGTCCCTGCTCCTTCCCTCCCCTCTGCGTCCAGGGCCTCTTCAGACTCATACAACACAAATACAGACCCCAAATGCAGTGGCCAAGGTGACTGACTTCAGGGAGCCGTGGAGCAACGTTAACCTCTTCAAGGACAAAGTCTATTGAAGACATGAATCTTTTGATACTTTTTTGAGAGAAATTACATTTTGCAGAAGTTTGATGGAACTCCCATGCAGCCAAAAAGGCTGCAAAGAAGAGTTATATAAACAGAAAAGAACATAACAACAATGTCTGGGTAACTCTTTCAATTTGATAGGTACGGCATATACTATCCTTGGCCCTCTGCTCTATTTTTAGAACCTAAACTCATCCGAGGCATATGGCTGCAGTGCCATTGACTAGCTGGGTGACCAGGTACAAGCAGTTAACTACTCTGTTTCATTTTCCCTAAATAGACAATGAAATACAAGATCAGACGAGGTGAGTGGTTCCCAGACTTTTGTGTTTACATCTTATAATAGGGGACATAGATTTGCTATATTTCATTTTTCTGTATAAAGACATTAATAATCAAAACTACTGCCTACTCTTACCATCATTTCATGAAAGAAAATAAGATTTTAGCATAAAAGATTAAGAAGAACATAACCTTAGAGTAAGTGATGGTCCATGAATAAATAAATTTAACTGTCTGGTAAACTCACCACATAAATCTTTTTTTTTTTTTTTGTCTCCCTCTGGCACCCTGGGGTTGAGTGGTGTCATCATAGTTCACAAACAACCTCAAACTTCTGGGCTCAACCTATCCTCTTGCCTCAGCTTCCCAAGTAGCTGGGACTATAGGCACCTGCCACAATGCATGGCTAAGTTTTCTTTTTTCTTTTCTTTTATTTATTTATTTGGCAGAGATGGGGTCTTGTTCTTGCTCAGGCCAGTCTTGAACTCCTGAGCTCAAGCAATCTGCCCATCTTGGCCTTCCAAGGATTACAGGCATAAGCCACTGCATCTGGCCTCACCATATAAATCTTAACTTTTCCAGTTCCATTAGCAAAGGAAAACTTCCTTAGAAATGGCTCCATATCCACAGCACCATTAGACTCCGTAATCTTTATGGCTCGTCCTATCTGTACCATTCTAAGCACAGAATTGGATATGTAAATAAATAGGAAACCAGAAAATACCACCTTCTCCTTAGTTACAGTGGAGGGTTAACATTTTACAGCACCCAACATCCAGAATGTGGAAAGCACAGTCAACCAAATCATATTCTGTCTGCCCAAGATGGAAAATCTGCCCAATCCATTACATTGTCATTGTTCTAACTCCTCTAATCAGAAGTAAATACAGTAGCAAGGAAATAAAGAAAAATATATATTTAAGTGGAGGAGATGTCAAAGGGGCAGTAATATAAAAGTAAAACAAAAGCTTTTTTTTTGCATGGCTTAACTGATAATGTCTCCCAAAACACAAAAATAAAAGACAAGATTCGCAGCACAGAGCATGTCATACAATTCAGTTAAATTATTCAGTATTGTTACGGTATTAATGCTACAGCTCAAGTTTCATTGTGTGAATTAAATACACAGTCTGTTCCCTAGGATTGTACATGGTTTCCATAATAGTTTTTTTTAAGTCCTCACAGATTGGAAATATAAATATGGAAATTTATGATTATCAATACTTTGCGCCAAATCCTAAGAGAAGGGTTTTGGACTGAGGTCTAAAAGTGCTTAACTGACATGGAGCCACCAGGAGACAAGCTTAGTCTTGGAGGCACACGTCAGAGGGTGAGGAATGGAGCTTATCATGGCGGGAGACAGACTTGGGGATGTGCCTTCCTGCTCCTTGCAGTGCAGAATGAGGCTGGCTTTGGTGTCCTTGCCTTAAACACACAGTCACTTTGGTGCAAGGTTGGATCTCAGACCCGTTCAGGGTTCATTTTGTACTCAATCTGTTTTTACAGTGAGGTGGGTCTTTTAGAAAATGGCCTTCCCTCTCTCACATGGGCAGACTCTGGTCTCCTTCCCTTTCTGCATCCTACGTTGGCTGTTAAGGTAAAAATAGCTTAATTTATGAAATGATGTAAATGCTTAAATTTAGGTTCAGAATTTCAGAGGTGGTATGAATCTTAGATACACTTCTAATAAAATCATTACTTCCTTTTTACATATGTAAGAGAAATTCAGTAGATTCTCTAAGTTCATTCACTAGTCAGCCCCTCAATTAGAACCATGATCTCCTTATTTCTGCATCAATGCTGAACTATTTGCAGCTCCACCCCCACCCCCTGAGTCTCTAGAATTTGAGTATTAGCAAGTAAACAGGTAATACCATATAAGAAACACATAGCCCTCTATTGACCTATATGCAGACCAGACATAAGCTGAAGGAAATTTTAACTACACAGAAATGTGGCCCTAACCCTATAAAAGAGCCTTCTTAAGCAGGTGGGCTCTGCAGGTTGAAAATAGTGAAACCAATGGGCAATCAGGAATGTTGTAGCTTCTCGAAATTTTTGCTTTAAAGGGTCGAACCAATCAAATATATTTCTACATCCTGCAAAATTTTACTCCCCACCTAACTTGGTTTTCTTTCGGTCTTTATTTTTTTGATGCAATGTACATCTGGAGGATTGTGGTGTGTTTGGTTCAACAGACAAGATCAATGGCGGGAGGACTCCTCCCAGCACTCTGCTGATGGAATCCGAGAAAGTTCCTTGATTTTTCTAGGACTGTAATGAGTCTGATGGACAGCGCCCATAGAGACACCAATCTTCAGAAGGGCCAGTGGCAACATGCCATGATGACCTTTTTTAATACATCTCTGTATATTAGACATAGGCAGGATGGATGGGGGTGGGAAAAGAAAACAGGAGATGAGATTTGGTGACTATGGAATTAAAAGAATGGGATAAAATCCAGCGCACCTAAATATTCATAAGTCTTTTCAGCCCATCAGTACAAACCAGGTCACACAACGTCGAAATGAGAACAGCACAAGATAACAACAGCATTCCCAGCCCAGCTTCTCACTCCAGAATCCCAGTCCTATACAGAGTTACTCCTAGCAATCATTATATTCCAGGTATATGGGAGTCTAAAATAAAAGTGTGACAGATTCTCCTGAATCAGGAGGAGCAAAGGGCTCAGTGCTAGCTGCTGTCACTACACGGGGGGGCCAATCAGCCAGCACTGCGTGGAGCCACATGTCTCCATGGGCTGTAGGTTTCAAAGTAATTCCAGGCATCATTTTTTCCCTTTCCACGTAGCTCTTTCCTCCCCTAGGTCACACACAGCCAGGATAGCAGTTTGGGGACACTTCCAGATACCAGCACTGTGCTGGCAAAATCACTCCCCTCTGAAGCTCTGGTCTTATTGCTGAAGCACCCTGTTTATACCAGATTAAAATCTTTCATAAGGATGTTTTATTCCTCAGGGAGCTCCAGTCCCTATAACAACTTGGTTTCCATCTGACTCTTCTGTTCTACCCAAAGGTCTGAATAAGTGAACATAGATTAGAGATACATTCCTAGCCTCTACTCACCTTCTTCACCTGGGAGGCCCCTTAGCTTTCATGTAAATACCTAGAGCAGTGGTTCTCAACCTATGGGTTGCGACCCACAGGAACTGTATTAAAGGGCTGTGGCATTAGGAAGGTTGAGAACCACTGACCTAGAGGGAGGGCTTACCTGTTTCCACCTGGCATGTATATTTAAGTCTTGGCCACACAAGAGATGCTGAAGTAACAACAAATTAATCAGGGAAGACCAAGGGAAACATTAGAGAAAAGTCAAAGACCCTTATAGTCAGTAACCCTGAGATTAAGATGAGATTTATCTGTTGCATGCACTGAACACATAGCTGTTTTTTGTTTTTTGTTTTTTTTGAGACAGAGCCTCAAGCTGTCCCCCTGGGTAGAATGCCGTGGCATTACAGCTCACAGCAACCTCCAACTCCTGGGCTCAAGCGAGTCTCCTGCCTCAGCCTCCCAAGTAGCTGGGACCACAGGCGCCGGGACCACAGGCGCCCGCCAC